>OW679202.1:13294196-13580607 GCA_940337035.1 Agriotes lineatus
GGCAGAACATGCTTGGGATGAAAACCATAAAATACAATGGGACAACACAAAGATCTTGTCTAAAGAATCGATGTCAACTAGGCGAAAAATTAAGGAAACGGCATACATTTTACTTAACGAAGAAAAATGCGTGTCGTCTTTCTCAATATTTTTAGACAATAGTTGGCTATCGATTCTTAAAGATGAGATCAAGTAGGTACAGATATCAACAAACGTCAATGTCAGAAAATTCATTGGAGGTTGGTCGTTTTTTCTTCCAGTGAAAAAAGATAAGTTCTTGTTAGTTTTAATTGTTATTCGTTGATAACGAGGGCAGATTGTCCCTCGAAACGTTCGTTGTTAATATTTTCGTTATTTAATATTTTAATTTGCAGAGTGGCGAAATACCCATATAAGAAAATGAATTATGAATTCACGCCACAAAGAAGTTTCAGAGATTATATTAATTAATGCTGTTGTACAACTATGATCAGGTCTAAAACCTGACTGACATTCAGGGAGAATATTATGCCGATTAAGATGCTCCCGAATCTGAAAAGCCATAACTTTTTCAATAATTTTTGACATTACAGGGAGAATGCTTATGGGGCGCCAATCTTTATATTCCCTTGGGCGACTCAACTTAGGCAACGGTATCACCTTCGATTGCTTCCATATTTGTGGGAACACTGAATTTTCAATACAAAAGTTTATTACATGTGTTACAATAGGAACAATATACGGACAACATAATTTTAAAATCGTTTCCTCATAAATGTGTCTTCGGTGGAGTCATAAAGCAGTACAATTTATTAACGAAGGTTATGAAAGTAAGAGGTTCGTAACTCAATTTTACTCGCTTACTGTAAAAAATCAGTAGTAAATCCCTCTTTCCCCGGCCATGATTACTACTGGCATTGGAACACGCAACAAATCTTTTCACTTCTCATATACCCAAGTGAAATTTCTCATTTAACTAAAGGCTTTTACAAGATTTCATAGTAGTTTAATGGAATTACTAGGTACCTTTAAGACTCACTATGCATGCATAGCTCTCCTGTTGCATTTCTAATTAATTTTACAAATAGGTTTCTATCACTACCAACTAAAATAAATACTTTATGACATACCCTTCCTCTTAAGAAGGGAAATAACATATAATAAATTATCGTAAACATTGCATTCAGTTGAACGCTATTCTACTGCGTTCTTCACCCAGAATGGATACTGTTACAATCTGACAAAGAGTAAAGATTAACAAGGGCTCCGAACCACGCAGAGGCTTTCACAGTTACAGTATTGTAAAATTGCATTTGTTCACCTACCTACAGCTCAGTTCTATTCCTACGAAACTGATGAGAAGTACGTAAGGTTGACAATATAGAAAAAATAAGCCTTGTATACTTATTGATTTTGTTTCCTCCAACCACTCTAAATAATTAATTTCCAACCTCCCTAACTCTGCTTTTTGTTTTTTATCGGAAAAGCCAAATTTGGAATGCCATCGAATTAAGCGAGGTTTGTTTCACAAATACCAAAAAATTGTTAAATTAATCTGTAATAGTCTAAACGTATCCACTTAAAGTTGATACTTGGCTTCTTTCGGAGCCAATCTTTGAAATTTTAGAAGAGTTGTTTGCCCCATTTTACCAGCCGTGAATTATAAGCAACCGCGCTTTGTTTGTTTATACAGCTTCATATAGGAAGCTTTAAAGACCACTTAACGAGTTAATGTTGCACAGAATGGAAAGCTGTTTAACTTAGTTATAACCTAATTATACCTCGTTTATTATCGGTGTTGGCAAAAAGATCCGCGCTATTCCTACGCCGGATTCTTTGTAGATTATTGCCTAATTACCAAGTATGCGTAGGCTTGACAAAAATACCACCGATTACTTGCGGAACAAATTCTGTTAGTTTAAATTTATGAAGTTCGCAATTACACGCAAATAAAAAGTTTTAATTAAAATCGACTACATTTCAAAAACGTATTTCGTAAAGTAGTAAGGATAATGCAAATTATAAAATAAATTTAATAAATGATCTTTATTATTTTTGCTACTAAGTAAATATTATATTTTGCTCTTCTATTCTCAGGTTTTACTTTGTCTAATGATCTTGTTTATCGCACTATTGAATTTACAAAAACTGTTAGAATATATGCGTTACATTATTGCTCCAATAATGTACGAAGTTATGTATATGTCTTAGCTAAAATTATCAACCTCACATATTATATTAACTTACCGTGTATCACAAAACACAGATGCGTTTCAATTATACACAAACGTTATCAAAAAACTTTACTCAGTTTGTAAAGTGACAGCAGAGCTCAAAATGCGGAGAAAATGTAGCTAAGAAACTCGACAGTTTTAAAGATAATACCTATTTTAAAGTGTTTTTATGAAATAGTTTAAGTTTCAGATTAATCCAAAGATTTATGTAAATCAATTAATAATGCATTCTCTGCATCTAATAAATGCACTGGTTTCTAAATATGTTCGAACTGTCGTTATTGGTTTTGTAAAGAAAGCTACATTCGTCCCAATTGCCGGATTTTTTTAGAAGAAACGTGCTAGAGTAACTTTTTAGCAACTTCAGTTATTTACCATCAGTTTATTGCAAACTTGATTTGCTGAAAGTTATATATAGCTGTAATATCAGTCTTTTGTAAACTTGCTACAAATTTATTGCCAATTTGGTCAACATATTGAGAGTTGGTTGAAAAGTTACTAAAAAATATATACTGCAACCCTATTGCAAACTTGAATGCAAATTTTCCAAAATTTTACTGTAAGTTTGAGACAAATTTACTGCAAGCATAAATAGTTTGAAAGTGTATTAAAACCTACAAACAAATGACTACAAACTTACTGTTTATGTGTTACAGATGTACTGAAAACATGCTATTTTTTTTCAATAATCCTTTGGAAACTTGCTAAAAATTGGGTGTAAACATGCAAATAATTTGCCGCAAACTCACTGCAAACTCGATTCAGTTATTGAAAAGTATAGTAAGTTACTGCTGATATACACAAGGTTTATTGCAACCTTGTCAAAAGTTTACTGTACGTTATCCAAAATTTTGCTGCCAGCTTGCTGACAATTTACTAAAAAATTGAACCAAAATTTGCGAAGGTATTGCTGCATATCTAGTGAAAATTCAGTTGAAAATCGTTTATAAACTACATAATTCAAATTTTATACAAACGTGACGAAAACTTAATGGAAACCTGTATTTTTTTGTGAAAAGCAACTAAAAATCGAGGGATGTTAAATATTGATGATCATGTAAAAGGCTCTCCTCGACCCAATCAATCCGTTTCCAACTTGCTATTTTTGTTATTATTACTACATAGTTAATTCTCCTTTGAATGAATTTCATACATTTTTAAAATTGTTCAGTTCTAACTCACATTCATTGTTTTTGTTTAATTTGTTATCTACCAAGACTTTCATAAGTGTGTAATCTTTTTCATTAGCACGTTGAATATACTAAAAATATATACTGCGTAACATTTTTTACAGTTTTGGAGATAAAACTTTCAAATTTGAGGGATCATTTAAATCAATCCGAAGACATATTTCTACAATGCAATTAGCTATAACATAAAGTTATTTAATCTTCTATATAATTCATTAATTTAATTATACGAAGCATCAGGTTTAATCCATTCATTAATATAAGGCCTATTTTTTACAACCTGGACTTTTCATTTGCGAAATTCAGTACGTTGCTTATTAAATCAATTTTTAGGTGGTAATTTTGATTTCCAAATATACCATTACGAGTTTACGATGTTTGTAAAACAAAATGAGGGTACATCTAAATATACTACACAAAATTGCACCCTTTGAGTATCAAATTAGATTAATTAATAATTGTATTACATGTCGTGCAATTCTGAAAGTTGTTTAAGAAATACATGGCACGATAATTGTACAATTCGTTAAATTTATATCGAGAATTTTAATCTGCAATTAGGAAACGCATATCATACATTCAGAGATGTTACTAGATTTTATTCATTGCACAAACAAATCTTAAAATGATCAGCCAGAACGGGTTATGCATCTATTCAACTAGAAATAGGTACACTCGTACGAAAGTTATGGAGACTTGTACCAAAAGCCTCAGCAAAAAACGTTAGAAGGCTTGGATATACGATAGAAAAGAATACAATAGTATACAATTATGGACATAATACAATATAAATAATTGATACACCTAATATATAAATCCAACACGTAAAACAACTGTGATATTTTTATTACCTGACAAATGTTGGGTTACCCGGTAATTCTCCTTTATATGAAGTTGTCACATATATTGAGGAAAGCTGATGAACTATGTATTTATAACAAAATGATGGCAATATTTATTTACAGAGCTTCTTCTATAAAACATTTGTTTTTCAGTAAAATAAAAATTGGTACCTAAGCTTGTCCATCCCTATTCACACGAAATATCTCAAACAAAATAAATTACTACCCGTGCTAGAAAACGTCAGTATTGCGAGGTAATGAATGAAACTTTTTGAACGAAGCTTATGATGAAAGATGCATAGATCATAGAAAAAACATTTTCTGATATGCACAGTTTCCCCCGAACATTCTAAGTGTCATTTGCTTCATTTCAGTAAATGGCACACGATAAGAAATGATCAGGTTCGTCAATGAATTGGAATTGAAGACACTATCACGAAAGACATATAAAGAAAACAATTTGTATGGTACGGCCATGTACAAGAATACACATACTGCAAAGTTCTGAATTTGATACCACGACAGCGACAGAAAAGAGAAAGACCAAGGCGAAACTGGAGGAAATGAATAAGAAAAGCGATGCGTGAACAGGATCATTTCATCAGTTCATTTTGGTGCAGCGAACACACTCGGAAATGTTTGTCAAACGAGGCTTTATTAGACCATCGCATCGCTATTGATAAAACTGTGAATTTTCTAAATGCATATTAGAACAGTGCACAAAACACACACTTAAAAAAAAATGCAGGCTTTGGTTTCCAAACAAATGCAATTGGCCTAAAAAATAGGTCAGCGGCTCGATTGGGAAATTTTCTAACATTGGGCTAATAGCCTAGACTTGAAGTCCACTGATTATTTATGACCTTGAAATTTGAGTAAACTAATGAAACGCTACGCTATGAGCATCCAAAAGCTAGAGATGAGGTGGGCACGTGTGTTTGTGTACCCAAGGATTGTGTTGACAAACTGCTATAAGCTAAATCTGTACTGGTTCAGACTTTACTCAAGATGGGGTTGAACATCAATGTATTAGAAAAACTCTCAACCTTAACATTAAAATTATCATCAGGCGAACAATACTAAAATTTCCAATTATAGCATCCTTAATTAATCCGTTCTTGTACTGAAAAATGTAAATCTTTTTTCCAAAACAATTCAAGTAATTTCCACAGAAGCCAGTTTAATATAAAAAAGTTATAAAGTCAGTCAAATCAATTAAAGATTCAAAAAATATGCACCCAAGCTGATCAAGGTAGTTGCTTAGCTATTTTGGAAAAACAACAAATTAACAAAGTTCCAAAGATCCTTAGCAACATTTTGTAAACAAGTAAGAGATGCTGTTTATGAATTTCAGGAAAATTTTGGTGTCGATTTTAATATTAATTATAAAAATTCTTCTTCTTCTTCTTCTTCTTGTTATAGGGCTTGGCCTGTCGTTTCCTAACTTAGCCTCTCCTCATCAATTATCTTGCGATGCGGATGTCCAGCAGTCTTTCCATCTCTTTGGTAGTCTTCCCCGCGGTCTCGTTGTTTGCGGTCTTTCCATCATCGCTACTTTGGTAACTCGGCTATCTTCCATTCTCTGTACGTGGTCCCTCCATCCCCTTCTCCTATTTCGCACCCACCTAACCACGTCCTGAATTTCGCACTTGTTTCGTATCCCCTGGCTCCTTATCCTATCCCTCAGTGTCAACCCATTTATTGAAATTATTACTCATAAATCCAATTACACCTATACTCTAAGAGCCTCCCTAGAATTCACAAAGGTCTTGTTCCTATACGCCCTGTTGCATTCTTTACCAACACGCCTATTTAAAAAAATTGTTTCTGGTTTAATTCAGATCTGTTGTCAATTTTCAATCGAAAATTTCGATTAAGTTATTTTGAATTACCCTGTAGCCTATCCCAACTCAACCTTCCCGTTATTTCATCATTCTTTCGCTTGAAGTAGTGAAACTTTTCCCCAGTGTATCTGGAGACGAATGC
Organism: Agriotes lineatus; assembly: GCA_940337035.1. Classification (NCBI taxonomy): domain Eukaryota; kingdom Metazoa; phylum Arthropoda; class Insecta; order Coleoptera; family Elateridae; genus Agriotes; species Agriotes lineatus. Next base: position 13,300,428 of record OW679202.1, read on the forward strand.
GTTACACTTTTAACATCTAATCTCCACTAAACACAGATTAATCTTTTAAAATTTGATTCCTAATTTTTTTAACGAAAAACCAGTTAGTCCATGGGATCGAATTTATTCCCAGGGGTGTAGTCGAGAAGGAACGCGGGGGTTAAAAAAATAAAGAACGAATTTATGGCATTTACTTATTAGCACAAACAATTTGATAATTATTCATTCCAGTGTCATTTAAATATAGGCTAGAGGTATATGTTATTATTTAGAAATATCACATCAAACATGACTTGCTACTTGCTATGAATATGCAAAGTATTAAAAACAGTTTCAATTAGAAAGTTGTAGGCTTGATATTTATATATATGAAGGTTACGAAACTGACAACATCGTAATACGGAAAAATTGCACCAGAAAACATCAAAACGCATATTTTTGCACCTATCTTTTAACAAATTTCCGGAAGAGGACCCCCGGACCCCCTTTTCTTGGAGGATATTCCATACCCCTCAGAAGTCTAGCGTTCCCCCACTGGCAGATTTGCCACTACATCACTGTTTATCCCCCTTCTTAGCGGAAGCCTTTATGGATAACTTAGAGATGATCATATTTAGTAAGCAAAGTTTTAAAGATACGATTATTTTTTGGGGTCGTTACGTTCATGATGTTCTAGTTGTCTTTAAGAGTCAAGAAGTTCACTTTATTTAGATTGTCTTAATTTACTTCATAACAATATAAATGTTACCGTTGAATTTGAATCTAACTTTACCTTACCTTTTTTAGATCTCCTCTTTATTTACCGTAAAACCACTTGTACAGACCATGTTATCCCTTTCTCTTCCCATTACCCCCTTTCACATAAGTTAGCATCCTTTAATTTTATTTTTAGACGTCTCCTCTTGACTCATTTGGACCCGTCATTTTGATAATTTTTCAAATCTCAGTCAACAATGCAAGTTGGCTCAATATTATTTATTCCTGTTTTTTATAAACTTAAAAGAAAATTAGCCACCAATCTCAACCTCATCTGTCATACTCCTTCCCAAAATTCGAATACTTACATGCTTACCCTTCTCTCGCCTGTTATGGTTCGATGTCCCTCAAATAAAAAATTGCCCTTGATTTTACATTGGTCACACGGGTAGAACGTTTTCAGAACGCATTCAAGAAACACTGTAAACTTATTTCTGCTAACTACATAAATTTAGATTTCTTTTAATTCCAAATTAGCCTTTGCTTGATAATATTATCGAACAACGCCATTTTTTAAATTTCAATAATAATATTGTCTATCACATTATAACAGTACAGGTTATCATCTTGACGTATTGGAAAAGCTTGAAATTATTACCAGAAAGATTAACCATTATCTTAATATCGTAAGTGATTTCGATAAATACATATTTAATATTCCCTCAGCTTTTACAGTGTTTTTCTTCCTAACTAGTATAATTGTTACACCTCATTTCAATTTTAAAATGTTCTACCATTTTATATAGTTAGCGTTTAAAGTTGATCTTACCAACAGTTATATTTAATTTCATTGACTTTTATTTAGCAAAGTCTTGGAATAATGTCATGTAATTTTTCGCTACCTTGAAATGATATACCCGTATCGACCCCCTTGTGGGGATGTAAGATTTAAATTGTAGTTACATTAAAGTTATGAATGAATCCCCACAGGTACAGTACGGTATCTTAACTTGAGTTTTGGCAGTACGTAAATTTGGCTTTCTTCTTGTAATTTTTGTAGATTTATGCATTAGTATTGTTCGCCTAATGATAGGGACGAGTTCCTGAAACATGCAGTAGTCAGTAGTAGAATAAGGACCGCTACCCACCACCACTTTTAATTGATTAAGCCCTGCGGGTAAATTAAATTGATGTGGCTTTTTAATAATTAAATTGCCTGGGGCGTCTGCCATTTTGATTTCTTCACACGGCTGCCATTTTGGATTTTGATTTCGCCACGTGTTGCTAGGACGCCATTTTGTTTTTTAAGTGGCCATTTTGGATTTTGAATTGTTGCCATTTTGTTTTAAGCGGCCATTTTGGATTTTGTTTTCGCCACGTGATGCTAATGCCATTTTGAATTTTTGATTTTGCTCGCGCCATTTTTGGATTAGTCACGTGTTGCCCTGTATACGTCACGCCACACATTTTCTCTCTCACAATCATGTTATCTCTCTTGCATTCGTTTATCTTTGTCGTACGGTTATGTCTTCCACGTTCTAAAGTCATATTTTATTTAAAAAAAGTTTATGCTCCAAGCCGGACTCGAACCTGCTGCCATCGTATTGCGATCCTTTTACCCTAACCACTGAGCTATCGCGACTGGTTATAACTTTTTCATTCGAAGTCCGTTACTATGCAGACTGTTTAAATTGTTGCATATATTTTAAAAAAAACTGTTCTGCTCTAAGCCGGATTCGAACCTGCGACCATTGCATTGCGATCCTTACATGCTTACCTCTACGATACGGGAGTGGTTCTAACTTTCTCTTTCGAAGTCCATCACTATGCAAGTTGTTTGAAATGTTGCCTATCAATCCTTTGTCTGATTTTAATATATTGTTTTCTTTATGAAATCTTGATTGATTTTTAGACGACACGTCTTGTATCGTAATGTGAAATGAAAGAGTTAAATATTGTAAAATGGTTTCTAATTTATTAGTATATGTATACATATTTCTTCACTTAAACATTAATAACGTTGAATAAGTTTAACATGATAAAATACTGTGCGTAAAGGTTTTTTACATAATTGTCGTTACAAACTAAATTATCGCCGAACAAACTTAGGCAGTCTAACATAGACACGTTATTCATTCTAAAATCTAAATACATTAAACAATACAAGCCGCAAACGTTGGAACTAAAATCTTGCTATATTTTGGAGTTATAAAACCAGCTTTTTGAATTTTGATGTATAAATTTTAAGTGATAACCGTTAGGAGATCGTCCAAATGGAGAAAAGTATTCCCCATGGCCATTCCCATCTATATATACAGCATTCCAATGTTCACCACGACTATATGAAGTATCTGTATTAACAATAACGGCAGCAGGTCTTGATATTCTTGTAGGCAGCTGATCACAGGCAGAAACATGTCGTTGCACAATCAAGGGACTCGGTATTGATTGCAGTACTTTTAGAACTTCCCTTGTATTCATTACACCACCAGTTTGACAAAATTAGTATGTTTTCTAATGCACAGACAGGTGAAAGGATACTGTGGTTGAGGCAACGCATTGCTGTAGTTCTTTTTTTCAAACTCTTTAAAGATGGACACTGCAGATCCTCTAAATTCACGACGTTTTTATTCAGAAAACTTCCCTCTTTTCTTTACCTTTGACGTATACTTTTTCAAATGTTTTGAGAAGTCTTGTGAGTTCTATTTGAAAATCGCCAAAGTTTACTGATCCAGAAGACCAGGCTAGTCCGTGATGTTTATGCTCCAGGTACTTTAGGCAGTTTTACAAACTTTTCGGGGGTTTTAAAACAAACATTGCTAGATGATTAACATCCCCGCAGAGGCAACAGCTACTTCTTTCGGAATAAACTGTTTATTTTCACCTCGGAAACCTTGCAAGTCTATGAATGCAACGTCCATACTTAACAGAGGATTGAGCACTACTAAATTTTAACAAGCTGTTGTAGTGTTTTTAACTGCTGAAATCCACTATCACATTTCTGTGTTTGTCAATTTCTACAACATTGTCGAACTCCGCATAAATCAAAGAATTAATTGTTTCTGATAGGAACTACCCAAAACCCACTTCAAGACGTAGAGATCCGTTTTTACGGAGGTTCCAGTGTGTAGTTGCATTTGCAGCCAAATCAGGTGTTAAATCGAAAACGAACAGACAAAATCCGTGTGGGTATTCTTCACGCTTTATTGCATTACCATCATCGAGCAAATGAATTCCTCACCCCGAAAGTAATGAGTGGTAAGCTTGAACAAATGTTCCATTTTTTGTGAAATCAGGCTGAAGAGGTTTTGAAGGGATTTATTGGCCGTCAATGTATAGAGAGAAATCATTGATTTTATAATTATTAAAATTAAAGGGGTTCGCTGCATAATGACCGTTAAAGGCTCTATTTGATACGAAACCTACAATGCAGCGTTTTGGTAACTGTCCCAGAAACACATTATCCTAAGATTTTCTTTGCAATCCTGACGGAATGGTTAAAACTTTAACGTCGGTTCGCGTAGTTGGGTATTTGGCAGACGTAGCTTCCAAAGTTTTGGTGTGTGCTAATAGTATGGATGGGTTTATTTTCATTTTTCTTACGAGTAGAGTGGCATCACTAATTTTCACTTTGAATGTAGATCCTCGGAGGCCATTAAATTGAAAGAATCTCTGGATCGGATAAACTTAACCTCCATTTCAACACCGTTGATCAGAAATTTTTCTTGGTTAAATAAATCTGAATGCACGTGACCCATCATTTCAACCTGTTTGCCTGCGGCCGTAAAAAATTGACGTTTTACAAGACCGGCATTAGCCGCAGTGGTGGCATCCATTTGACCGGCCGTGTCGGTGTACAATAATGAACAAGTTAAATGGGATGATTTAGCAGTCGCCGTAGTTCAGCAAAGTCTCGATATAAGAACGGTATGCATATGTATTATTTGGAGGACTTACTAATTTTTGATTCAAATACATCTCAACTTGATTAAACATGGAATGCATCTAGTTATTAACAGGTCTTTATCGGTCAATGCCGTATCATCTTGCTTAACAATTTTAGCTGTGATATATAACATGGTCTGGCTTAAATCAATGTAATCGTTCCCATTTCCAGGGATAATAAATTCGATGGGTGCATCGTCATTAAGCGAAGAAAGAGGTTTGTAAAAAATCCACTGCCCATTTTCAATACTCGTTTGTGTAGCAGGTAAAGCAAACAAATCTAATTCGGATTTGACGCACTCACAAGAGTGTGCATGCAAAAACGCCATTGATGAAAAAACTAATCATTGGTCAAAATATCAGAGTGGGAAACCTTTTCTTGTAGAATGTTGGCGCCAGCCCTTAATGCTTCTTTCCCAACAACTCTCGCTCCTGTTTTAAAAATAAGGTAAAATACTGCGGTATATTCCACCAAGAAAGCTGCCAATTCCATGACCCGATTGGTAACCAGAACCCCTATAAATCGCACCAATTCCGTGGCCAGCTTGGTCAGCGGAGTATCTCTGATAAGGACAATCCACGGCATCTATTGTATTCTCTTAAAATGTAGTTTTAAACTCAACGTCCCAAACTCGAATGGCATCACGACACCTGTCTCTGTTCTTATACTGACTTCGAGATTTCCAAATTCTCTCTTCATGACGTTTATATAATGAGTTGGAGAAACTATAGAGTCTTTGTGACAGTCGTAATTATAATTATGAGCCGTGACATTAACAAAATGTAGAAGTGGAGCCAAGGTATCACCCACCAACTGAGGCTCCACGATATCACAGTAAATAAACATTTGTGATGGTAAACCGACCCAGATATTCGCAAGGTGATTGGATACAGGATTTTCAACTATATTTATATCAGATTTATAACTAAGCTGCAATGCAAGACGTTGCAAAAATTTTAACATCGTCAATGACGCCACCTTAATTTCAACAGACACTCGTTTTGTTAAGTTGCTGTATTGACAATGCATTTTTTTTTAATATTTCGTGCGTGTTAATTTCGGTAATTATCTGATCAATGCTTTCATAGTTCCCATGTTGAATACAGATCACATGCCAGTCATTATATTTATAATAAATCTGTTCGCGGTCACCTCTAAAATATGCATTAGCGTTCTCCAGGACTTTTTTCAACTCAGTATATGTTTCTTCTACACTTTGCTCTTCCGGAGTTTCTAATCGATAATAGATAAGATTTTCTGAAGCTGTTACAGACAAAAATGAGCATGGATATTGTACTTCGGCAATCCCCGTAACCCACTGCCCTAGCAGATTTATTCGCTTAGGTAGTTGTGTTGTGAAATGAGCTGTCGTATTATTTGGAAAATAATTCATGGAACTATTACTCAACAAAGTTAGATAAAATTCGTCGTCGGTGTTCATATTTGTTGTAGGACAGCTGCAGGAATCCACGAATTGAACGTATCGTTATAATTTTTCCACTTTACGAAATACTCCTTGCGACGACCGCGGACTCTTTCTTTTAACACTTGCTCAACTTTAAACAGAGCCTTATTATCTAAAGTCACAGGCTGTAATTCTTCTTCGTAAAAAACACCACCCTCGCTGGGGTCGTTATTTAAATCAACTATTTTGTACACAGGTGGTTTCCTATTAATCACTTGTTTTATTATAAAAATTTCCCCGCTCCAGTTTGTTTCATATCCTTTCTCGAACGTATGCTTACTTCTGGTGATTCTCACGTGTTGATTAACTTTATACTTTGGCTTTCTGCTAAGTCGCAGTCCATTTTTATACAGATTGTTCCACACTTCAAGTACGTTGCCACTATTTACGAAACCAGTAAATTTTGTAAAACGTCCAAGTACCTGTATAAGTTAGCGTATGTCAAATACCGCCACATTCGGGTTTTTAATGTTCTATTGAATCGTTCAACGACCGAAGCTTTAACATCAAAATTTTGAGTAACATAAAAATTTATATCATGCTGTTTGAAAAATTTCTGCACAGATTTAGCCACAAATTCTTTTCCTTTATCAGTTTGTAGATTTAACGGCGTGTTATCAGCTTCAGTAAATATTTCGCGAAACGCTTTTATTACTGTTTCGGAAGTTTTAAATTTAAGAGGTCTGGCCCAAGCCATTTTACTAAACACGTCAATTACTGTGAGTATGAAATTATTTCCATCATATATTCAGCTAAGCTTCGCATGTCACAGAGGTCGGCCTGCCATAATTATAAAAAGTGACTAACAACGTACTTGTTTCTAGGAATTTTTTTCCTAACAGCTTTGTGAATAGTAAAGGCATCTTGTTGTGTTAGCCAGTCTTCTACTTCTAACCTAGAGTGGTTATTTTTCACAAAAGAAATTAACGAGTTTGCACCCGAAAAACCTGAGGGGTTTGAGGGGTCGTAATAAACATCGTTCAAAATCATCGAAATATTTTTAAAGTTTAAGACGCTCCCAGTCCAAAATTGCAGCAGTTTTTGAAGTCGATGGGCGCTTCCTTAGAGATGATTTTCTGATTGATCCTGTTGGATGGGACTTCCTTTTCGATGTTTTTCTGGCTGTACTTTTTGCTGTGTAATTGAGGACTTCAATTTAGATACTAACTCGGATTCGGTGTTATCAGCTTCCACTCCATATTTCCATGAGTCGTCAGACTGGTCTGTCACATTCGATTGTTTATTCCTTTTCGATGTTTTTCCGGCTGTACCTTTTTGCTGTGGTATTGAGGACTTCAATATAGATACTAAATCGGATTCGGTGTTATCAACTTCCACTTTATATTTCCATGAGTCGTCAGACTGCCCTGTCACATTCGGTTGTTTAGGATGTATTGTAGATAAAATATCGGTATTTGAAATAGATTTACTGCTTGTTTCTATTGGTATTTTGATTGATTGCCGTGATTCCTTATCAAGTTGTGATATATTTTTCTCACTACCATCATCAGACTTAAAACGTTGCGCTAGTTCGGGTGGGATGACCAACATCTTGGTGGCATGTTCCATCTTGCTTACTTAAAAATAGAACTCAATGCACCAGTAATTAATGGGGCCAGAATCAATGGTAAAAAGGCTCCACCTTGTTGCACCAGTATTTTTCGCTTTTTTTATAGGCTCCCCGGCTTTGACTAATTTCCTAAGAACATCTTTATGATGCGTAAGTTTTGATTTTTGGTTAGACAATAAAGGTATTTTTCCTTTTAAAGTGTTATATACACATTCACAAACACAATAAATTTGTTTATCTCCTACGACTTTTAATATTGCAGTGCGTTCCGTCGGGCCGAGTTTATGCAATACACGAAGCAATTCTGAATTCTTGAATACGTCTCGCGACATCACTAATGAATGATTGTAAATTGCTCTGTGGCAGCTGTTTTATATCCTTTCTTTGGAATATAAATATAACACGCACCATCTTGTCGAAAAATTAACGTTCGGTATCTTGCAATGTCTGGTGTGTTCTGTTTTAAATCGAATAAAAAATAACCGTGAGGCTTAGTTGTTGCATTTTCATATGCGTCCTGGAGAAAACGAGGATTTTATGGACAGATCTGTCTAGCTAGATGATTTATTTGAGCTCTATCTCGGGGGGTTTTTAAAAGAATAATGTAATGGGCATTTAGGGAGATGTCTCGCTGTCCTTTTCCTTGATGGAATATGTTTTGTTATAAAATACACACTAAGATTACGGTGGTGACACCCCTTCGTAAAATGTCAACAATGGAACAGTTCGTCTCTCTCATTAAATCGTTAATTATTAAGAGAACTGGATCCGATCCATCAAAAGACTCCATATTAGAGAGACCTTGTTGAAATTTTAATAATGTTCTTAATTCTGTGTACAGACGCTGCCATTGAGCGTAGCACCATACGATTTTTTTGAATTTTACGTTGCAGATCTTGTCCACATTTTTTAAAAAATTAACCAAGAAATACGATTTGCCTGAGCTTGACGGTCCTGCCACAATGGCTAAAAACGGGTGTGAAAACTGGAACGTCATTTTTGATACACTTGTTACACCAGAGACGTAAACAGACTAATGGATTGATTGATAGGCAACACTTTGTAATAACCAGTCGCCATAGTCGAATGGTTAGCACATGAGGATCGCAATACAATGACAGCAGGTTCAAATCCGGCTTAGAGCAGACAATTTTTTTAATATAGGCAACACTTCAAACAGTCTACATAGCGACGGACTTCGAAAGAGAAAGTATTAACCAATCTCCGTAACGTAGAGGTAAGCGTGTAAGGATCGCAATACGGTGGCAGCAGGTTCGAATCCGGCTTGGAGCATAAAGTTTTTTAAATAAAATATGACTTTAGAACGGTCAAGACAGCCTTACAGTTAGTACGACAAAAGATAAAAAAAACGCTTTCAACGAATGCAAGAGAGATAACATGATTGTGAGAGAGAAAGTGTGTAGCGTGACGTATACAGAGCAACACGTGACTAATTCAAAATCCAAAAGGGCATCCGCTTCAATTAAAACAAAATGGTGACATCTAATTCAAACTCGAAAATGGTCGATGCACCAGGCAATTTAATTAAAACGGCACACGTCAGGTCATTTTGGGGCAGCTTACAGCAATATAACTAACCATTAACGCACTTAGGGCAGCTTAGTTATATTTCAAACCCGTTCCCACCATTTGATCTTCTCAACGCCAATACTCACAAATACTAGCCCTTTTTGTCTAAATTCGAACACCCTCTAGATTAGCGCAGTCCGCCCCAAAATAGCCATTTCAGACCATCCTTTATATCACACGCGCTGTCTGGGCGTAGGCGAGACCGGTTTGAACCGCCGAGCACGTCGCCTCCCCATTGGTCGATAAGTTGCTAGGGCACGCTCTCGGGTTTTGGCGAGCTCGCTTACCGCAAAAGGAAGTCTCGAAACGCTCGTGGTGGCATAAAGTGCGTGAGGTGCTTTGGTGTGGTCATGGTAGCCGAGAACTCTGTTCTTCTGTCGTAAGGCCGGGTGTGTGCAGGACGATTCTTCCCTAACAGGGGATCTATCCCGCAGAGCTTCCAAACGGTAGGCTCCAACGTTCCGTGGCCGTAGGAGGCCGCCATTACAGTCTTCTGGACTTTCCCGCCAATGCAGGTTTGACGCCAACGCTCCCGTTTCCGAATCGTTCGCAACAGACGATGCCAGCTGCCGTCGTCGCAGTGCCCAAGCTTGGTTAGTTTCCATACACAGGTAGCAATGTGAACATGTAATTTGCGCTTATAGTGACCGCTAGACTCACGCATTCTGACCGCAGTTCATTAATAATTCACTGATTAACGCCAGTATGGCCCCCATTTTGCATGCAGTGACTGCTTATTTAATATAATCTAGCCGTATTTGTTAATAACGAACTGTTTCTATACGCAAGGCCTCCATTTATGTTCTGTAGCCATATAATTCACTAATTAACGCCAGTATGGCCCCATTTTGCATGTAGCGACTGCTTATTTAATATAATCTAGCCGTATTTGTTAATAACGAACTGTTTGTATACGCAAGGCCCTCCATTTATGTTCTGTAGCCATTTAATTCACGCATTCTGGCTGCATTCCTTAATAATTCACTAATTAACGCCAGTATGGCCCCATTTTGCATGCAGTGACTGCTTATTTAATATAATCTGGCCGTACTTGTTAATAACGAACTGTTTGTATACGCAAGGCCTCCATTTATGTTCTGTAGCCATTTAATTCACGCATTCTGGCTGCATTCCTTAATAATTCACTAATTAACGCCAGTATGGCCCCATTTTGCATGCAGTGACTGCTTATTTAATATAATCTGGGCCGTACTTGTTAATAACGAACTGTTTGTATACGCAAGGCCTCCATTTTATGTTCTGTAGCCATTTAATTCACGCATTCTGGCTGCATCCCTTAACAATTCACTAATTAACGCCGGTATAGCCTCATTTTGTATTTTGTGACCGCCTAATTCATATAATCGGGCTGGTTGTGTTAATAACTAACTATTTGGACATGTGAGGCCTCCATTCGTATTCCGTAGCCACCTAATTAACGAAAGCTGACCGCAGTCAGTCTCACCTATTAAGTTGCTATATGTATGGCCTGAATCTGCAGTATTACCTCTACTAATTAATGAGTTTGTATTAGTGATAGCGCGCAACTCCATTTGGGGCCTAGAATTTAACTTAACTTAGCGTAAAATGTGTAAATCACCGCAATCATTCAGACCAATAGACGAGTATTTGAACGAAGGCCTTGTCATTGCGGCGAATCTATGCATGCTCTTTCAGGTTAAGCCTTTTGTGTACAGATTTGTGTAAAGCGAAGCTTGAGCAATAGAGCGACACAGGTAGGTTTGACAGCGCCCGCTGCAGTGACGACGAGGACTGTGAGGCCGAGTTCTTCCTCTTTCTAGACCCGAAATAGGTATTAAAGTATTTTTCCCAAAATTGTAATTCGAGGTTTATAGCTTCTCGAGTACCTTCCTGACGTAGTACCTTGTGTACTTCTCGGCCCGTCCAACCGTCCCAGGTCCGGTTGTACGAGTATATAAAGACAGATCTGGCGCCCTTTCGACTTACCCTATATATGTCACGCCACGCTTGCCCTACGACGTACCGTTTGTACCACGCCCATCTCCCTGAGCGTATCAGCCGAGGCCCTTAGCCTGTTTTGTCAGATCTCAGGGCGAGCGTGCCACCTTTTCCCAGACTTAACTAGCCGTGCGATACTCACGCCGCGTGGGTGTCGTTAAGTAATTTTGGGGACGTAACAACGTGACGAAATCAAAATGGCAATTTAATTATTGCGCAATTCAATTATCATGCCGCAGGGCAATTATTGCGCAATTATTATGCCCGCAGGGCTTAATCAATCAAAAGTGGGGGGGGGGGGGTAGCGGTCCTTATTCTACTATCAGTCACCAGCGTAATAAATTCATAATTTTATGAGAAGGTTGGGAGTTTTTCTAATACCTTTAAACTGGTATAATGTATTTCTTTGATCGTGTCTGAACTACATAAAATAACAATTTTAATGACTTTTCTTTAAATAAGACCTTTTAGAAATTACGTATACTCCCTAGTCAGATTAATTACTCAACCATCTTGATATACATATCGTTACCACGGTACCTACATCACCCTAAAATACCTTTTAACAATAGGCTATTCGACATAATTAAAAAACAATAATGGGGATGTATCTCATCACTTAAGACCGGAAATTCAGGCACCAAACATTTTTTAAATAAGCAGGCAATCAGTCACTAAAAATATTAAATAGGCAGTACGAATTAGCATCTATTTTTAAACGCTCTTTATTTAATACATACTTATTACCGATCGTTACGATGTGCGTACTTTTGGCATTGTTAAATATGCACGAGATACGATATATTCGATAACTGATGCCATGATCACGGTAAAGTTGAAACTAAACTCCAATATTAGTGGTAAAAGCACATTGCAAATTGTGTTTTTTCCACTGTTGTGAATAGTAATCCCAGTGAATGGTTTATTACTTCCTTGCAGTAGTTGCTGTGACCTTCGAGGGTGGGTTCAGCTCTTTTTAAGCTTTTACTACAATACAAGACTGGCATTTCTATCGCATTTACTCGGAAAAGGTATTTATAGGAAAACCCCGTCGAAATAAGTAAAGTATGATCAAAAATTATTTGCATTTAGTATGGCCATTGAGTTGATAAAATACGGAGCAGAGGTATTTGAAGTACTGGCTGAAATATTTAATAAATGTATGATGGAAGCTGACAAGATCCCTGAAGACTGGAACTTAGCATATGTGAACTCAATCTACAAGAAGGGAAATAAAAGATTTATGCAAGAACTACAGGGACATAAGTGTGATCAGCGCAATGGGAAGGTTGTACGGCAGAATACTGAAAAAGAGAATAGAAAACGATATAGAGGAAATAGAAGAACAAAGTGGATTTCGTGCTGGAAGATCTAGTGTTGACAACATATTTGTATTACAGCAAATAATGGAGAAACGGAAAGCCAAAAATCTATCTACTCACTTGCTATTTATTGATTTCGAGAAAGCTTACGACACGGTACCCCTGAAAAAGCTTTTTGAAACGTTGACCAAGATTGGCCTCAATAAGACGTACGTTCGGGCCATCTGGAATATATACTTACATTCAAAGAGTGCAGTTAGACTGGGAAGTGACATTTCGGAATCTTTTCCGATAACAAAAGGACTAAAGCAGGGATGTAGTCTGTCACCTACTTTGTTTAAAATATATATTCAGGAAGCTTTGCGAAATTGGAAAACAAAGACTGCAGGGATGGGGATTCTTATCAATGACTGGTGTTTGACGACTCTGCTATTTGTTGATGATCAAGTAATTACAGCTTGTGACGAAGCAGATACGGATTATATGATGAGAAAATTAGAAGAGGAGTACGAAAAATGGGGCTTAAGCATGAATATGACAAAAACTGAATATCTAAAAGTAGGGGAAACAGAAGAAGATCCAGAACTGTGAAAACTCAAAAAATGTAAGAAATATAAGTATTTGGGGAGCATTTTGTCGGAGGAGGGAACGTCAAAGAATGCCATAAAAGACAGAGTACATCAAGGTAGAAAAGCTATCCGTATGCTCAACTCATTATTGTGGTCGAACAAGATGAAATTAAATACGAAAATTATGATATACAGAGTGATTGTAGAACCAATTCTAACTTATGGTTCGGAGTGTTGGCAAATGTCAAAGAAAGATAAGAAGACTATAGAAACAGTGGAGATGGATTTCCTGAGAAGAGCATGCCGAATATCAAAGCTGCAACACATACCGAACGAAGACATAAGAAGGCGGACAGGGAGGGTACATACAAGCGCCGACAGAATAGAAACCAGACAGTTGGTCTGGTACGGCCACATAATAAGGATGGGGGAAGAGCGGTGGCCAAAGAGAGCATTAGAATACACACCACAAAGTAGAAGGAGCGGAAGACCTGAAATAACATGGAGCCAAGGAATTAGACAAGTCATGGAAGATAGAGCTATAGGAGAAGACGAGTGGAGAAATAGAGCGCTATGGCGGTCGAAATGCGGGATGCGGCAAAAGCTGTAGGAACCCCGCTATATATATATATGGCCATGGAATAGTTTCTAATTTATGAGTGCAGCTACGTTTATACTTAAATACTACACCATAACCGTACTAGATGAAAATAATTTTTGATGATAAGTACTATACTTTTTGGCATGTTAAGATATTTTGCTTTAAAAATAGAACCGAACAGGCGTTTATAACTAAAAATGGGATTTATCTAAAAAAGCTACAAAAATAAGAATTTTCAAGCATTTTAGGCACTTTGCCTAAACTTCCGGTCTACTTATCACAATCTTACTTTCAAATACGTTTTAACACTGTCAGAACCTAACTGCTCTCCGTTTCTGAATAAACAGATTATAATATGCAATTGAAACGGACAGTAAGATCTGCGTCGATCGATCTGTAATCTCCTACAATCTCCTTTCCTCCACTCGCTCTGTTTTGCATTTGAAATAGTTCCTATAACATTACAGAAATTGTGGGAAAATGTATGCCTAAACCCACTCGTTTCTAGTTAAAAATACGATGACATCATGGTAACTTTGAAAGGAGCAAACAAAACTTAAAAGCGTATTTTGAGACATGCAAACATCCTCGCTATAACAGCAAAGTGCGAAAAACATGATCAGGCTGCACGAACGAAGCAATAAAGACGCTTCCTCAAATACAATCGGTCTGTCGCCGCCCCCCTTTGGGGCAGCAGAAATCAATGTCATGTCGTTTGGAACCATCCTGTACGGTTAGAATGGAGGTGTAAAGTAGGTGTTCTTTCGTGTCATACGAAACTATTCAATAAAGACATCCCAACTTGCTGGTTGCATAATTCCGCATCCGAGATGCGACAGCAAGCTGACGCTTGTTCCTCGTTAAACTGGGAACTCTTTGAAACAGAGAAACGCGATGCTGAATATAAAATTGAATTAGTTTTATTCTGGGATATATGTAATTAAGAGTTGCTAGTTTACTTTAGCTTTGCACGTACGTCTTTTAATTTGTTCGTCGTTGTTAATAACTCTACAATTCGCATCCTTAACTAATTGCACAGTAGCTTGTTTATACATTAAATTTCCTCTAAGTAGATAGGTACTGTAACACGGAGTGACTAAACCTGGAAATGCTCATACACTGGTCAGATTTAGTAGAAATACAAGAAAAACAATTCTCCTTTTAATCTAAGTGTTCATTTTGGTGTAATTGTAGTGAATGTGACGTTAATTTTATTAGAAGTTTTATATTCATTTTATTAGTTGCAAATATGAACTTGTTTATGTATATCGGGTGACAATGAGACAGGGCCATGCTTCATTTTATATGATGATACTAGACATTATTTCTGTTTGACCGATAATTATAGTTAAAATAGCCCACTTCCGGTTTCACCAGAAATAACATCAACTTTGATTTTTTAAATAAGTCACCCTGTATATTGTCTGTTTTTCGGAATCTACTAGTCAAATTACACAACAAACTGTTTTAATTACTGAATATGCCGTGGTCACTTCAGCTGGCGATTTTTTTTTCGAAGTCTGTGAGAAAAACCGTTTCCGAGATACAGCCGGTGGCCGACATTACTGGAACACCCAGTGCCTATATACTAAATTTCATAAAAATGTCTTGAAGAGTATAGGAGGTATACAGGTGTTTCCATACTTTTGACCACCACTGTACGAGGTTCAATTAAATTAGGAACCGAAATTCACGCAATAGGCATATGGCGACCGAATTATTGCACACTTTAACTCGTGTACTAGCCATCAACGAGTAACAGATAAAAGCTTCAGTACTCCCTCGCAAGACTATCGCGAACAAAAAATTGTGGAATGTGTCCGAAACAAAGCGAAGAGTTTTTATTGCAACCAAATCGTCGAATCTGATAGAAGAATACGTACGAGCCCGTGGCAGGCAATGCTGCCGCAGATAGATTTCCAAATTTTCGTCAACAATCTGCAGGGGGTGGACTGCAAACCGTAAGTAAAACACTACACTACGGCACATACACACCAGATATTTCTAAAGTTCTGCGTGCTAGAAGCGACTCGACCACGAATTGGGAACGCAAAGAGGTACCTGGAAATGCACAATCCTGTAGCTCGGCGGCCATAAGAAGAAGTCACAAGGAATTCTGTTCCGAGTTCTGCTGCCCAAAAACTGCAAGATTGAGTTTTGCGGGATTTTCTCCACTTGACAATGTGCAGTCGTGCGGGCGAAAGTTGCCTAGAAGTTGTCACTTTATGCAGTAGCGTCAGAGAGCAGAAAAGAACATTACAAAGCGAGGTAATAAGAAGCCTAAATAATCATCAAATCGTTACGCAATGTGCAGAAGCGAACCCAGATTGACCTATCGAGGGTGGAGAGCGCCCAGAGGTAGGTTTTGCTTGTGAAATACTTGCTAACCCTGGTATAATCCGAGTTTTAGCTACTTCACGCAAAATACATAGGAGCTGAAATAAACTTTCCACACTTACGCGATTCCTCGTAAATAACCAGCACGCACCAGAAGCAATCGATCAATCTATCTCATCAAGATGACTACAGGAAATCGCTCTCGCTATACTCGCAATCTTTTCTAAAAATCGTTGGGATTATCGAAATTCGCACATAAATGCAAAAGCAGGTTAGACAATCGAATACACCCCAACGAATAGTTGTAAACTCAAGACCATCCCTGAATAAATAACTTACTTTCAACTAAAGCTTAACTTACACGTAACAATAGGTGGACTAGTGGCGAAGCCGGACAACTCGGCGCCGCCATCTCGGCGCCGCCATCTCGGCGCGGGGCCAGCTCGGCGCCGGGACAACTCGGCGCGGAGCCATCTCGGCGCCAGCCAACTCGGCGCGAGGGTATCTCGGCGCCGAATTCAAATTTGCAAAATACATTGTGCACTACGTAAGAAATTTATTATAAAAAAATAATAAATAAAGTGATCGCCAAAAAGCTGTCATCAAATGAAAAAAAAATTATTGAGAATTTCTTGGAAAATCAAACACTGACGACCAGAGGTGGTTGCAAAATGGGACAAACAAAAGTTGTCACGTGACTTCCGTTATCAGTAAAATTTTAAATTTTTTAAAAATAATTACGAAACATGCATTTACTAGTTAAGATAGAGACACATTTTACGAAACAAAGTTTTCTGGCCTTGAGATTGTTCAGTCAGTTAAAACTAATCTATATACAGGGTGTTAATTAAGTACGTAGACAAACTTTAAGGGGTGATTCCGTGATCAATTCTACCATAAAAAGTTCATACAAACATGGAACCAAAACGGCTTCGTTCACAAGATACAGGGTGTTGAAGTTTAAAAAACATATTCTTTTTTTCAAAAATTTGGACAACGCCTAGAGGTATTCTAATGAAACTTGATGTATGATAGTATTTCATAAAGTGGCATGTTTCGTCAAATAATATTAATTGATTTCCACCAGTGGCGTGCATAGGGGCCACCTAAGTTACTTTATTTTAGAAAAATCTGGTACGCCACTGTTTTTAGTCAATACGATAAGTTTTTTACCAGGATATAAAGTTTAAAAAAGTAAGCTTTTTTTCATTTACCACTTTTGCGAAATATCAAAACTAACGGAGGTACAAACAAGGTGTTAAAGTTTCAAATTAAGAACTAAAATTACTTAACGAAAATTAAACTAAACTTAATCTAACTTAAATGATATGTTCAAAATTATCAGCATTCGCTTCTACACACACGTTCCGCGTATCAGAGCGATGTGGCAGCGGCATTTTGACGACACTCCCAATAAATATTAAGCATATTCACTCATTCATTATTTTCATAAACATGAGCCATTATTGTATCAATAACATTAAGAAAATTCCAATGGAAAACTAGTTGACAGGTCATTGCTTTACAACAGAGATAAACAAAAATAAAATTGTCCAGCCGCCTTTGCGCCAAAGTTTAGTTTTTAATTTAAAACTCTAACACCTTCGTTAGTTTTCATATTTCGGAAAAGTGGTAAATAAAGAAAAATCTTATTTTTGTAGCTTTATTTCCTGGTAAACAGAAGAATCAACTTAAAAATCACCCTGTATATAGTGTGTCTGGAAAATACGTGTACAACGAAACATCACAAATTTCTTTGCCCAAATATAATTATTTAACTCAACTTACCTATATATAAAGTTGCTTAGTTGAGCCGCTAGAGGGCTTTAAAAATGATTAACTTTTTTAAATGTTTCAACCTCCTGTATAATCACTACAATTTTTTTTAAATAGTTACTTTAATTTAGAAGCTATTTCCTCTCTTACAATATTTTAGTTGGGTGAACGGTTGAGCCACAAAAAAATATTTTCTAAATCGCTACAAACCTAGTGTTAAGTTACAATTACTGATTCAGGCTTGTAGAAAATTAGAAAATATTTTTTGTGGCTAAACCGTTTACCGAACTAAAATTTTGTAAGAGAGGAAATAGCTTCTAAACTGAAGTAGCTATTCACAAAAAAACATTGGTTGTGATTATACAGGGGATTAAAAAATATGGATGGATAATTTATTATGACAACGTTTTTAAACACCCTGTAATTTTCGAAATTGAGGTTTATTCCACAAAAAGCTGTAGTTTATTGGTACAAACGCATGGCCAAAAAACTAATAAAATCTATCAGATTTTTCGACTTACTTGAAAAAATTTTAAAAAGCTAATCATTTTTGAAGACTAAGCAACTTTGTATATAGGTAAGTTGAGTTAAATCATAATATTTTGGGTCAAGGAACTTTTTTGGGGTTCAGCCCTGCTTGGTTAAAAGCGAATTTCGAACAGCATTTCAGTTTTGAAAAATCAAGTATGCCTTTGAAGTTTTCAAAAAACCTATTTTACTGTAGAGTAGAGTGCCTTTTATGTAGAAAATACGACAAAAAGTTATTAAGAAAAGTTGTTTAGAATCAACATCTAGGCTCCTATACCAAAATTTCAAAATCCCTGGCCAACTTTGATCTCTCACATTTTCTTTTATGTTTAGGTCCCATATCAAAGAACTTTACTTTTAACAAAAACTGCTAAGGAAAAACAAATATTTTTAACCAAGTTTTTTATTTCATAATAAATTTCAATGCGTGTTTCGTAATTATTTTAAAAAAATGTAAAATTTTACTGATAACGGAAGTCATGTGACAACTTTTGTTTGGCCCATTTGTAATCACTTTGCAATTACCTCTGGCCGTTAGTGTTTGATTTTCCCAGAAATTCTAAATATTTTTTTTTCATTTGATGCCAGCTTTTTGGGGATCACTTTATTTATTATTTGTTTATAATAATTTTCTTACGTAGTGCACACTGTAGTTTGCGAATTTAAATTCGGCGCCGAGATGGCCTCGCGCCGAGTTGGCTGGCGTCGAGATGGCTCCGCGCCGAGTTGTCCCCGCGCCGAGCTGGCCCCGCGCCGAGATGGCGGCGCCGAGTTGTCCTAGACCCGACTAGTGGATACTAAAAGATGTCTCTACTTGATCTATCATTATACAGAGCTACATTGAAACGCAAATCATTAACACAATTCTTCTTTTTCTTTTCCTTTATGTGTGAAACATTTCCCTAGAAACTGCTGCTTATGGGAACCACTTAAACGCCACAATTTGTAAAATATTAAGAACCAATTAGGCTTCTTCAAGATAACGGTAGGCCTGCTTTTTGTATTATTTGTTCTGATTCTATTGCGCTCCATTTTAGCACCTTCTAGTTACGGAGGAATACATTTTGTCGTGTGAACCAAGCCCTCCCTTTTCGTTTGACGAATTTGTGTGTATGCGGATTCCATTTCTGGAAGAGCCGTGGGTAGCAACGTCGAACAGCCAGTTTAACCTATCGCAAACACTTGGCTTTCGTTGTGGCTTATCATCATGGCTTTGCTTCTAGCCAGCTTCCCATGCGCCGGTGTTCTACCTTGTAACCAGCAACCACTCTTGAATAATCATTTTCCCTTGCATTCAGGAAATAGGTCAGAATATAGCTGCGACCTGACATAACCTGTAATCATGGTATTCTTTTTAAAGTGTTAGTGTTTCGAGTTAGTTTTTAACGTATTCATCAAATACCAGACTGGCTTCATGATTACATAAATGCAGTATAATATAGAACTTACATGTGTAGAGCAACTTATTTTGAAGTAGGCTACACTAGTCATTGTTTACTTGCGATAACTTTCTCAATGTCATATGTAATTGAAATTTTGGATGTGTCTAACGTTCCATCCAAATTATTGCTATTCTTCACTTTTGCATCTTGTAAAGTAATTTCTGCATGTGCCTTATGATTTAAAGTTTTGGATTTTCACATCATGTCAAATTGAATCCGAACCCAAATTTTCATTTTTAATAGCGCTATCGTGGTTTTGCGCTGTTACCGAGTAATCTGCCAGTAAGTCAAACTGATACTTTTACAGTCAACTTATATTTTGTTTCATATTACTCATTTATGCTAATTACTCATTACTTTTGACTATTGTATTTATGGCCATTAAAACTAATCCTTTACTATTGTGATATTTTCCCTCTACTGAGATATTTATTTTGATATTTTGATCTGCTATGCCGTGTTTTTATGTATGTATTACCGAGTACCTTGTACCTGCGAATTTTACTTGTGCCCTTGCATTCCTCTCTCCTTTTCAGGGATTGGTTAGGAGTGCCTTTCGCTGTATACTTTTTTATTAGCAAAGTGCTTGGGTTACTTGCTACTTGGCGCCCATATTTTTTACAGCTTAAGAAGAGTCTTTTGTCTAACCCACGACTAGCTCCGCCTGAGAAGTCGGCTAGCTTTGCTTCTCTTCTACTTATTATCAGAGTGACGTAACAAAGTTCTGAATATTTTAGGCTCGATTAAAAACCTTCTTGAATGCATGAATCAAAAATGTTTACCATTAAAAGTCAAGGCGCTGTTGGAATATAAGAGAAAAGAAGAATTTGATAGAGAACGTAACAAATTTTGTGAAGAGGTACAGTGCTATTATATGACTTGCACAGAATATTTGGAGAAGTGGATGAAACCTTTGTTAAAATTATCATGCTTCAAACGGATGATGGCCCTTGATGAAGGTACAAATGACTTCGGTATCGTCTTGGTAGCCAACTTATATGTTCCAATAAAATGCGTCGACGGCTGCGATTCCAGGCACCTAGTTGCCTGGTTTATCTATCTACCTACTATAACATTCATTTTAATAAGCTAAACGATTTAATCGATTGCCCCAAATACTTCTGTCAATTGGAATGTGGAGTAAACTTCTGAGCACGAAAACTGTTTAAGACGAAATAAAACGTCATAATTATCACTCAAAAGATATTGCACTTAAAACTGAAAAATACTCCCTCAACTAAAACAATAAATGGAAAGAACAACGTGCGTAGACAGTTTATCCGCGAAGTTCGCTACGACTTTTTATTTTGAACGACGAGGCGTTCATTGATTTTTTGACGCTCAATATTTACAAACTTGTTATTTTCTTTTAAATTCGCTACCTCCTAATAAAACGCAAGGCATAACAGCAGGGCTCACGCAGAGGCAAATTATGTATTTAATTAATATGGTTGCCCATTTTCACAGCTTATAAGCATCGATCACAAAAAGCGACCTTTGGTAATAACAGATGCTGCGAGACCACCCAAATTTAAAAGTGCGGGACCTTCAGTGTTAATTTGCATTAAATTTCTGTCAAAAGACTTTACTATTAAAAAACTCGCTGCTGATTTAAGTTTTCCTTTCTTTTATTTGGATTTTCTATATGATTTAGAATTGCATTTATATTATTGTGTGTTTGAAAACAAAAAAATACATGAAAGCAATACTATACAGGGTGATTCAAATTAAGTGCGCACCATTGCTATCTTTGTTATTATTAATTTTACAAAGTAGGTTAAATTAGCAAACTAGTAGTGTTTTTGGCGCTGATTAATATGCAATTAATAAAAAAAACAATCGAATAACGAGTTTGCGACAAAATTAAAAACTTTTTGTTTTTTTAAATGCAACACCCTGTATATATTTCAAAAACTTAAAATAAAAATTAATTAAGATATAAAAGTCTTAATACACTATTGTCTTAAAATGAATATTAAAGAAGTTAGGGGAGATTTTAGTTTACCTATATCAACAATACACCGTACTTACGAAAAATTCATAGTAGGCTGCTACTAAAAACAAAAACAATAACGTAACCATCAGAACTGTCAAAATCAATATGTCGTACGTTTGGTTGTCGAAAGTAATTAGTGTTGTTTATTTATTTCAATTAAAAACTTAAAACAAGCCTGCAATGAATTTTTACAGTAGAATAATGTATGTATTTATCTATAAACTGAAATTTGCGATAACTTCTTTAGTATTCATTTGAAGACAATAGTGTATTAAGACTTTTATATCACAAATTAATTTTTATTTCAGGTTTTTGAAAAATGTACAGAGTGTTTCATTAAAAAAAAATGTTTTTATTTTGTCGCCAACGAGTTATTCGATTGTTTTTTTATTAATTGCATATTAATCAGCACCGAAAACACTACTAGTTTGTTAATTTAACCTACTTTGTAAAATCAATAATAACAAAGATAGCAATGGTGCGCACTTCATTTGAATCACCCTGTATACACTTAACGTGATAATTTACTCGAATTTATCTTTAAATAAATAGACTGGTCAAAAAGTCTGGTGGATCCCTGGTCACTTTTGTAGTTTTAACGGAAATGGCTATTTTTGCATGTAATATATTGCTTTAAATAAACGTATTATTATTATATATTAATTTATATTTTGGTAGCTACTCAAAAATTGCTTGTATAAAGTACAAAGTTAATGGAATAGCCAAGTATTCTGCACTTTAATTTAATCGTTAAACCTTTATTTCAACTCGAATACGGATTGGGATTTAACACTTGGGTAAAATAATTGTATTAAATTGCCAGTATATCGATTGGTGAAATGCTATTCTCACATTGTTTTTAGTGAAGCTGTATTTATGCAGTAAAATAACTTCACTTGCATTTCATACTGAATAAAGAAACCAATTACAATCTGTTCAATCAGGTAAGTATTGTCTCTTTTTATTCGCTAATTTTCATGTGATAAAAGTACGTGTATTCGTTCACCACATCAACTCCACCGCTGGATTATCCAAAGTTAGGATTACTTTCTGACCTCTGGATAGCTGCAATAGCAACCCCTTGGTGTATCCAGTTTATACTGTTAATTTTCTTTGGCATATGCTTTTGATCCTTGTTGTAGCTCGTCGTTTACCTCTTGTTATATATATATATATACAGAGTGTAACAGGAGTACCATTAATTCTTCTGGACACCGTTATCGCAAACAGTCGGAATAAATGCTCATTACTAAACTAAGTATGGAGAATCTGTTTATGATATTGGCTTAAACCGGAGTACACCGGAAGTACTAAGCAAATTATGAATATATTAACTTGAATCAGATTTAATGGATTAGTAATTCTTTCCGTGAATTAACGTAATAAATGTACATCGAAAAATCTAAGTCATAAACGTTAAAAACTAATCATTTTCTCTTGAATCGGTACGTTAATTATATAATTTATGTTATTGTATGAAGGCTATGGTTTCCATATAACATATACGTAGATACAGCACAGCCACTTATTCCAAAAAACAATATTAAAAGATACTATTATCGGTGCTACTTGAATGTTTCCTGTGGAAAGTGGACAGAAGAGCAAGTATATTTACTTTAACTGAGAGGTTACGTCAACGTTTAGATTATTACAAAAAATGTCTTCTGTTAATAAGAACTTGTAAGCCCGAAAATTATTTTTAAAAATCAGAAGAAGCAGAAAAATATGTTTTTCTCAGCGTCCTCTGGTGAGCAACAAAGTGCTGAAATTCTTAAAATTACTTTATAATGCATGGCAAATCAATGGCGTTTATATACTTTTTTCTGTGTATCGTGTATATAAGAGAAACATGATTTTATTGTACGTACTGTCCATATTGTATTAAGAAATTCAAAATGCTTGGTAAGTGGCGTATTGTAGTAATGTATTTACTGGAGTTCAACTTCCGAATAAAAATTGAGTAAAGCAATTAGCTGATACTCGTCTAAACACGCATTTATTCCCGGATATGGGATATGGGAATTTGTGTAAATGCGTCTAGAGTATGTGTCAACCAGCAGTCGACCACACCGCGGATAAACCTTTTAAAAGATATATTCAACCGCCAAGGTTCGAACTTGGGATCTTCCAAACAAGAATCCAGCGCTCTCAATCACTGCGCCACCGAGCCTCAAACATTGAAAACGTTCTGTGAACTCTACAAAATTCCACCTGCGGCATTGCTGTCATTTAGAGCACAAGAAAATAGCGACATATTTGCAGTTTTATAGCACATGTTTCATGTAAATTTAAATAAATTATCAGCTGAACCACTTAAACCACGTAATTCCCTTGGAACCGGATTATTTTCAATTATCAGCTTGAGCTACCCCTAAAATAGTATAAACTTTAATATAATCTATAGTAGTTGTTGCGGCGAGCGCATTAAAGTATAATTCTTTGTGATTTGCTTCAAAAGAAACTGACAAATAATACAATCTAACAGGGCATGATTATATTTGTATCCTTCATATTCGGACATTAACCAACAATATATCCAGTCTATTTCGCGTGATCTCCTGCGGCAACTACTAATGCATTTCAAATAATGGCGGTAGAGTTTATTTTACGATAAATGGCCATTACTGGAAACTCAAGCTTCAATATTTAACAAGCCGTCTTAAAATAATTCTAGGCTTATCCTATTTCGCAACTGTTTGATCTGGGAACGCTACGAACTGGAATTCGTGGTGAAACCCTTTCGTCACTAGTTTATGCAAATACTGAAGTATTTAGAGTGTGCAAACAGTTTCGCACTTCCTTCGCCAAACACTATCTTTTTGTTTAAAAATGTTGGTCTTCACGCACAGTCGACGCAAAGTAAACTTTAGCGGTTGCAATCTCCGCTGCTAAAGATTCTTAATTTTGCCTATCATTGTGACGACATTTTAGAACTGGAAAATTTGGTAATTAGCCCGGGCAAATATGGACGATCCTGTAAGTGATAAAATTAGTAACACGAATAATTAATTAGCTTACGCCGAAGCCAAGAATGCCAGATTTGAAGATAAAGATGATAAGCGCAGGAGGCTAACTTTAAATAAAACACGCAACATGTGACAGTTGCCGGTCTTGTATCAAATAAAAGATATTTGGGAGCGCCTCTTTTATAGCAACTTTAACAGAAACTTAATTTCCAGATTATCGGTTTTCATTCGTTTAGACTTCACATATAAATGTGTGCTATATCAATACACTGATCGCCAATGGCATCTACACTTCTTCTTCTTGGTGTCAGCTTCTCCCTCGCAGGTTGCTGATCAACGTGGCGATTCTTATTTTTGAAGCAGCTGTACGGAATAGCTGTTCCGATGAAAGCCCGGACCACTCTCGTAGATTGCGCAACCAGGAAATCCTTCGTCGTCCGACCCTTCTTCGTCCAATTATTTTTCCCTGCTGATGATAAGCGGCAGGACTTCGTATTTAGTGTTACGTGTGATGTGGTCGAGGAACTCTAACTTTCTTTTCTTAATGTTAAATATAACCTCTAATTCTTTGCCCATTCTCTCTAGGACTTGTTGATTTGTAGTGTGCTCCACCCAGGAAATTTTTAGCATACGCCTATATACCCAAAGCTCTAAAGATTCCACTCTCTTTGTGGTTTCTTTGTTCAAGGTCCATCCTTCAAGCCCGTATAGTAGCACTGAGAACACAGCATCTAACCATTCTTACTCTTAAAGCTAATGACAGATTTTGAGTTGTTAGTAGTTTTATTCTCCTTAGAATAGAATTTCGGCTTAGACCGCGTAGTATTTGTATATGAACACCCAGCATTTTCTGGCTTAATGTGCCTTGCACCTTGTGAAGTCGAGCAAAAACCCGCGCGTTGGCCATGCTCTTTGGTGGCTCGTGTTGTTTGAGTATCTTGAGAACGAGGATACTTAGGCAGATTTGGCCGTTTTGCTGTTTGTGCATCCATATTCACTAACGTTTCGCAAGACCTTGCAGCTTGCATCATCAGAGTGAAAGTCGCACTAAGAACCTAAGGTCGGTGTGGAGCTATTTATAATCCTCTGTGCCAGGCGCGCGGAGTGGCGTAACGCTGGTTGGTCATCCGAGTGCAACGTAATCCGTGGGGCGTGGCCGTATGACGCAGAGTGGTTGTAATGCTTTAGATCGTGTATCACAGGGGTCCACGTTTTACTAAGCTTAAAGCCATCTTCCCTGTTGATATTATTTGGATGTTTTTCTATTTCTATGGCTTCACGTATCACTCGCGGGAAGTAATGAGGTATTCTGGCAAGTACTCTGGCATGCTCAAATTCTAAAGTGTGCCCATTTGTAAATGTATGCTCAGCTACGGCTGATTTTGTGATGCGTTTGTGTTTGCAATCGCCTTTATGTTCTTGGAGTCTTAGATCAACGGAACGCCACTCCGCGCGCCTGGCACAGAGGACTATAAATAGCTCCACACCGACCTTAGGTTCTTAGTGCGACTTTCACTCTGATGATGCAAGCTGCAAGGTCTTGCGAAACGTTAGTGAATATGGATGCACAAACAGCAAAACGGCCAAATCTGCCTAAGTATCCTCGTTCTCAAGATACTCAAACAACACGAGCCACCAAAGAGCATGGCCATCGCGCGGGTTTTTGTTCGACTTCACAAGGTGCAAGGCACATTAAGCCAGAAAATGCTGGGTGTTCATATACAAATACTACGCGGTCTAAGCCGAAATTCTATGCTAAGGAGAATAATTCGAGTAACCGCGAAAGCCTCAAACAATACATTGTTAGTAGTTTGTTCAATTTAACAAATGTTTGTCTAGCTTGCTCAATTCTTGACAATATTTCGTTCTTATGTGTGAAATCTTGGTTAATTATAGTGCCAAGGTACTTGAAATGTTCCACCTTTTCCACAGGTCTATTACCAATGGTCAGATTGTCTGCATTGTTGTTATTTTTTGAAATCACCATAATTTTCGTTTTATTAATGTTAACATGTAACCCATATGTTTCGCTAACTGTAGTTACTTTATTTACCAATCTCTGCAGATCTTCTAGGCTACTCGCGATCAGAACCGTGTCATCAGCATACCTGATGTTATTGATTGGACTCCCATTGATTACCACACCTGCTGCTTCATTTTCCAATGTTTCACGAAATATAAATTCTGAGTAGATGTTGAACAACATTGGAGAAAGAACACACCCCTTCCTGACTCCTTTTTAAATATTGATTGCATCTGTCATTTTGTTATTGTATTTTACTTTAGCGTTCTGTCCACAGTAAAGATTGGCTATAATCTGTATGTCGTGGTGGTCGATGTTAATGCTTTATAGTATATCTAAAAGTTTTTCATATTTCACATTATCTGATCTTTGGTCTTTAAATAATTCGGTTATATATTGTTGCCATAGGTTCATCTTCTCTTTTAAATCAATAATTATTCTATCCTGATCATCTTTTAATATATCCGTT
Organism: Agriotes lineatus; assembly: GCA_940337035.1. Classification (NCBI taxonomy): domain Eukaryota; kingdom Metazoa; phylum Arthropoda; class Insecta; order Coleoptera; family Elateridae; genus Agriotes; species Agriotes lineatus. Next base: position 13,327,683 of record OW679202.1, read on the forward strand.
TGTCTAGGTTTTGTATTGCCGGTGACTTCTTTTATCTTTTTATGGAGATTGAAACTGTCGTACTTTCTCTCTAAGTCTTTTATCTCTGCACACCTTTCAGCCATCCAAGTTTCTTTTGCCCGTCTTATTTTACGTTTAATTGTCTTCTGTAACTCTTTGTATTTGCTAATGTCTATATTTTTATACTAGAACGCGTTGGCCAGCCTACGTCTGGCCCTGCCAGCGTAAAGAAACGGTTAACAATAAAAATGCTTCCTTAAGCTGGTAGCCAGCCGACGTCCGGCCCTGCCAGCGTTAACAATACAAATGCTTGCTGCGTCGCCACTTGTGCGCGGTCGGCAAGTGCGCGCGCCAGCGCTTACAGTCTGGACGGCCGGCGGCCGGCAGCATCAGCTCTTATAATATAAGATTTCCTTCTTTCGTTCATTAAAGTCAAAACCTCCTCTGTCATCCATTTTTTCCTCTTTTTGTTATTATCTTTCGCAATGGCCTCTGGTTGAGTTGATATTATTATTTCTTTAATTTTGGACCACTTTGTCTCCTCGTCCAGACCAGAAACGTGTTCCTGTTGCAGTTTGTGGAATTTTTCATTTATAGTCTTGGTGACCGCCTCACAGACTTCGGGCACCTTCAGACTTCGAATATTCGGCCAGTTATCTTGCATTTGCGGCTGTTTTCTTTTTAGTTTGATTCGCATATTCATAATAACAGGGTTATGGTCGCTGCCGATGTCTGCTCCCGGATATGTTTTCACTGCTTTTATACTGTTTCAGAATTTTTGTTTTGTTTACCATTTACAATTTGATTTCGTATTATTCGGTCTGCACTATCACCAAGTGCTTTCCACGTATAGAGCCTTCTCTAGGGTAATTTAACTCTGTTTAAATTGCTTATAACTAACTCTTCTTCCACACAGAACTACAGCATACGTTCTCCCCTTTGTATTTCTTTGGCCTAGTCCAAATTTGCCCACATAGTCCTCATGACTGCCCTCTCCTATTTTAGCGTTATAATCGCCCATAACCATTGTTACGTCTCGTCTCTTCGTCAATTTCAAAACGGTTTGGAGCTGTCCATAAAATATCTCTGTTTCGTTGTCACTTTTGTCTGCTGTGGGAGCATAATTTTGAATCAGATGCATTTTTCCAATTTCTGTCTGGAGTTGGATCATCATGATTCTGTCGGAATATGGTATGAAATTTATTACCGACTTGCTTGACAGTTTGTCAATTATGATTCCTACTCCGTTGTAGTGTTATTTTTCGTTATTTCCGGAGTAATAGAGTGTTCCGTTTTCGGTTATGCAGTTTCCAGAGTTCGGCCATCGGACTTCACTTAGCCCCAATATGTTGATGTTCAGCCGTTTCATTTCCTGAGCAGCGTTGTCTAATTTTCCTGCTTGAAACAAGCTATGCACATTCCAAGTTACTACTCTAATTTTGTTTTTATGTATACTAAAACGATTCCCTTGATTGGATGGGTAAATTACTATATTCGATTCACAGGGATTTCTCTGGCTGACGACCTAGGAGGCTCTGTGGTCTAAATGCATCTACACACTGCATCGTTATTTATCTCCCCCATATGGTTATTACATGACAGTAGAATAACGACACTTACCCCCACCACTTTTAATTGATTAAGCCCTGAGGGCCTAATTAAACCTCTAATTAAACTAATCGCGCCATTTTGTTGTTAATAATTAAATTGCCTGGGCACTTTGGGCGCCATTTTGTTTTTAATAATTAAATTGCCTGGGGCAAAGGAGCACTTTGGGCGCCATTTTGTTTTAATTCAATCGGCGGCCATTTTGAATTTTGATTTCGTCACGTGATGCTCACGCCATTTTGTTTTAATTGAAGCGGCGTCCATTTTGGATTTTGAATTAGCCACGTGATGATTTGTATTCGTCACGCCTATCCTTGTCCACTTTCTCTCTCACAATCATGCTATCTTTCTTGTATTCGTTGAAAGCGCCTTTTTATCTTTTTAACTGGAAGATTTGTGTTCTCCCTATCTTGCACGTTCTAAAGTCGTATTTATTTAAAAAACTTTTCTACTCCAAGCAGGGTTTGAACCTGATGCCTTTGTATTGCTAGTCCCCCAAGCTTAACTCTAGTCTACGGAGACTTGTTAATGAATAATTTCTATTTTATGTCCACCTCTATGAACGGATGTTTAAATGGTTGTCTAACTATCCTCTTATGAAATCTTGACTGATTTTAATATATTGGTTTCGAAAATAACTGTTATTAACAGAAACTTAAGAAGTATACTCTTTTGCTTCCATCTTTTACTGCTAGAACACCAACCGTTGGGAATTTTCCCAATAGTATTTACGATAAATGCGGAAATCTTGTATACCCTTAGTCTGTTTACGTTACAAAAGGCTATCTGTGAACCCAGTTAATTAAACCTCGATAAGTGTTGAGTGACAAACTAAATAAATTGAAAGCATTGTAAATCCGTAAAATATCGCTTCATTTCGATAATATAGTAATTTTCAAGCTTACGAATGTAATTACAAACGGCTATTTGTGAACCCAGTTAATTAAGAAGTTTCTGTTTATAGATCTAAGTGTTAATGAGAATTCCGTAAAATATCGCTTCATTTCGCACAAATTAACAATGTCTGCGAACAATTCGAAAAAAAGATGTCGATGCATTTGTGTTAGCGACAAAACGCTATTTATTGTAAATTTGGTTTACACGAAAAAATATTATGTGAATACATTAAGAAGCAGTTATGATAATGACTCGATATTATGGGAGATTGTGTTCAAATTTCAAATTTAAGTTACTACAGAGATACAAAATTTAGCATCACACAAAAGTTATAAAATAAAAAGAATAAACAAACAACCCAATATAGTTTGACTTAAAGCCATAGTGCAAAGTGTCTAATAAATACTTTACGCTGAAAAAGGTTTTTTTAATTATAGGCAATAAAGAACAAAATCATGTCGTTCTTATATTTTATTCTGGTAAATCATTCTAATACTAGGAACGAAATCACAGAAGGGGTCCAGTCCAAGATATATATATATATATATATATTTGGAGTCACAATTATTTAATGGTAGCGTTATGTCACACACTAAACGTTTTCTTTCTCTCTTACTAACTGTTTCCGAACATCGTCACGTACTTCTGGTGTTGGTTTGGAATTATACTTCTTCTTTTAAGCACGCAATAACATGGAATTATTGGTTAAGTGCACCAGAAACTTCAAACAGATATCAAGCACTTACAGAAGAGGAAAGCAACAAGGAAAATCATAAATCATCGGAAGGGGCAAAACCACCCCCTATAATCGTACATAGAGTAAACAACCTAAATCCGCTCACAGATATGTTAAATGAACAAGCACAAAGAAAGTACGCCATTACATTAGTGGGGCATAGGCAAGCTAAAGTACAAATAACCTGCGACAAAGCCTACGGTACCGTTATCTAAATTTAAAACAAAGATAATTGCACTAATTTCAATCAAAGCAAAATACAACATTTATAGTAGTCCCAATGGTATGCACCCTACAGTCGATATAAACCGTCTGACAAAAGAACGATCATGGGCGGGCATACACCGTTAGTTATGTTTTACGATCAACTACAACAAAACGACAGCAACAAAACAATCTACAACATAGAATTCCTTACGAATTTGACACTAAAATTTGAAACTGCTCATGTCAAACGGGAAGTGCTCCAGTGTGTCAGCTACCAGAGACATAAACATACAAAAACAAATTCACAGAAAACCGAGATGTGTCAAGTGCGCCGGTGAAAACGTAACGAAGGACTATCAAATAAAGCAGAGAATTAAAGATGTTCAATGCGGTAACTGCCAAGAGAATCATCCAGAAAATTATAGGAAATGCGCAATTGCTAAAGAAATACAAAGACAAATGTTTTTACCTTTAAGAAACAAGCAGATGATCCAACCTAGTACACCATACTCCCAAAAAGCTACAAAACAAAGTCAGCAACAACAGCAAGCCAACAATCATCAATATAGAAGCAAAGCTCATGGAAATGATGGATACAATGTAAAACTTACTCACGACCGTTATTTCGAAAAATTTCATAATGGCACTTTCTTAGTTTAGCGCTCTGGGATGCCTACGGCTAGGCACCTGCCAAAAAGAACTCATAATATTTATAAAAAATCGTAATATTGATATCATGTTAATTTCTTAATCGCGTTTTACCAATTTACACTATATGAAGATTCCAAAATATACTATGTATACAGCTAATTATCCAGATGGCACTACACACGCAGAAACTGTAAGGTCACTAAATACATAAAGGTACCGCCATTCCATTCCAATATTTTGTTCCTCCAAGGAGGATAGAACATTGTAAGAAAGTGAGAGTGAGAGTGAGACACTAATGACAGGAACCCCAAATTAAAAGAGACAAAAGATATATGTTTGCACAGTTGGCGATACCTTTATGATTTAGTAACCTTAAGAAACTGCAATTATAGTAAAATCGGCCATAAAGCATCACGAAATCTTCAAGCCGTAAGCATCTCAGCAGTACTGAACAATAGATTGGTCACGATTTCAGCGATATACTGTCCTAAACATTATTAAACAAGAACAATTCCAATCCTTTTTCAATGCCCTCGGACCTAGATTGATAACAGGTGGAGGTAATAATGCAAAAAATCAGAAGTGGGAATCGAGTCACCTTACCGCGTAACAGAGTTATTCAAAGCAATGAGGCAAAATAAATTACAGCACCTCTCCTCTGATGAAGCAACGCACTGGCCCTAAGATCGACTAAAAGTCCTTGACTTGTTAGATTTCTGTGTGATTAACGGAATAGGAATAAACTACCTAAAAGCAGAATCATGCCTAGATTTGTTCTTCGACCATTGACCAGTTCTCGTATTCTATAGTACACAAGTGTTAAACAACTAAAGAATCCCACACTTCACAGCAAGAAAACAGACTGGGATTCCTTTAGGGAGTTGGTAGATGAAAGAATAAATCTAAAGATACCACTAAAAACAGATAAAGATATATTCGAAGCTATAGAACACCTTAATTTAGTAATACAACAATTATCGTGGAACTCCACTCCCCACTCTCAAGGTGTCGCAGATGTTCAAGAAGCTAACCCTACAACTGTTAGAAAGAAGATAGCAGAAAAGAGACAAATTTGCAAAACAGGAGGCACCCCAGAGATAAAACCAAACGTAATACAGCTACTAGTAAACTGAAGTCTCCATTGTATGAACTGAAGAACCAGGGAATTCAAGATTTAGTACGGAAAGCCATCAGGAGGAAGTTAAAAATCTGGTGTGGTACACGCACACAACTTCCTTTTACAGTGGTCTTATAATTAGTCAAAATTTTCATTTTTAATTTTGAAGCATTTATCAAAAATTTTCAAAAATTACAAGTTCTACAGAAACCGTACAACGTAGAGATTTAAGTTGAAGAGACAAATTTTCTCTATAAAATTTTAATCTCAATTCAAAAATATAATAATATACCGGGTGTTCCATTTAAAATAGGAGTTAATAACAAAAATAAAAAAACGAAAGAAACCCATTTTAGAGGTATTCAACTTAAAAATCACCTATCTATCGTTGGAGCCGTTTTTAAAAAAATCGAAAAAACTGAAAAATCACAAGAGTAAACACCATACTTCCCGTTATGCGATTTTCTTCAAAAGCTTGCTGTCACATCTAAATAGTACAAAAACTTATATTTGAAGCTTTAACGTCATACCTCTTTTCATTTTTGGGATATTCTGTTTACACACAGACAGACTGGCAGACAGACCAATGAACAAAAACATGTTTTTGGGTTCAAAGGACTTTAAAAAGTGAAAATCTGTTGAAAACTCAATTTCGAATTTTTAGGGTGAATCCAATACTTACTTTATTATAAAAGGAAGTAAAAATACCATAATTAATTATTACGCTTATTCGAACACCAAACGGAACTTGGGCAACAAGACGTGGTGAAAAGCCAAATGCATTGGTTAATCACTTGATAAATGTGTTTCAGCTGTTTCCTCCAACCTCCTATGATGAAGGAGAAAGATCAATCCAACAACCTGTTGAAGAGCTTCCAAAGATTAAAAACTCTAATTGAAAACAAGTTACTACTGTACAAAATTGTCATGAAGCCAATATGGACTGGGTTATACATCAGGATATTCTTGTGCCATCTATAAAAGAAGAAATAGTAACCTAGAGTGTGAAATGTCGCCACAAACCCAGTGTACATACTAATAAACTTGCAGTTATCTTAATAGATAGACAGGATGTTAAAGGACTAAAACAGTATGACCTACTGGTTCTATCAAATAGGTTTAATTAAATTCTTAGGCTAATACAGTCAAATCAATATCAAGTTAAGCTAAGTTAAGAAAGAATTCTTTCACTGGAAAGTCATCTTACATGTCAGTATTACTTTTAATCAAATAATTTAATGTTGTTTGGTATAACGGATTATAAATATTAATTGATGATAACAAATGAAAGAAACGAAGACGAAAAGGCGAGACAGAAATGAATAATTAATCAAGCGTAGGGCATTCTAGGCCTCTAGTGCTAAGCCACACAATTTTAATTGAGCCATGAATACGCTACAAGACGTCTTTTGTATTGTCAAACAACAAAAACTCAAAAAAAACCGACATGATCAACATGGAAATTTGCAACTGAAAAGAAATTTTCATTGTCAGCAGGATGGAGCCCTCTTCATTATGCATTACCGCTCGGCTGTGGGTTAATGATAAGACTTCGAAGTCGGTTGTCAGAAGAGAGGCACTTAAGTGTCAGTTAGATCTCTATTTTTTAAGGCCTAGATTTTTTTTGCGAAATCGTATACGTGGTAAAGTGGTGGATATAAGTCGATTAGAATTTAATCTAAAACCAAGTGCTTCTATTTCGATACTAAAATAATTCTTATTATGGTTTGTTGGGTCTCTATACACAGAAAAGTCGGGGACTATATTTCTAATAATTTCTTCACACTTCTCAAAAATTTCGGATTTGCTTCAAGTAGCATTTTAATCAAATCGTGTACTTAATCAAACTCACTTGTAAAATTACATAAAAATTTGGATTCTGTTGTATACACATTTTGCTAATATTAAAAATTAATGATAATTTACATATCACCGTGTAGTGCATATTTTCGAAAGGAAAGGTTCTACAGTTACCAAGTACTGAAGGGGAGAAGGAAAATTTCAATAGATTTTCACAAGCGAGAGGGCCTCGGTGGGCGAGTGGCGTCAGCCGCTGCAGCCGAGGCCACAGAAATACTGATGCCGGTAAAACAAAGGATGCGCGTTACTATGGTTTTCGGCGTAGCGCTGACGACGCGCTGCATGCGCGAGCGACTATGCAATGTTAATTCTCGTACGACGCGTAGCGAAACTCCGGCGTTTCGCCGGCAACTCGCTGGCGAACGACTATGCATACGTGTGTTCGGGCGAAAGTTCGACTCCCGGCCCGGGTGGAGTTCCGGTTTCGTTTAGTTAAGGTTAGTCTCAGAGCCGTAACTAGGCAACATTTTACTACAGGTACACCACTACTTTTGCGCCCCTCAATGCACTAATGATAGCGGTAACAAAAAATATTAGTTTTACTGTAACACTTCTGAATCATTCCAAAAAAAGTGACATTGTTTTATTATGGCACTATGCAACTAAATTTAAATTCTGTGCTACACGTGGCACAAATCTTGCTGTGAGGTTTTGTTCTAATATTCTAGCTTGAATACCCTGATATTACCAGCCATGTTAGCTCCATTATTGTAGGCCCGATCTCTAATATTATAGATATTAAAACCCAAAAGTATTAACTCCTTCTCCAGAATATTAGTCGAAGCAAAACGGATTTTTCTTATACTTATAAAAAAACAAATATCCTAGTCCTAAATGGAGATGCTCTGTGTGTAATACGCTAGGTGTTTGTTACGGTCAGTTTGAAGTTTGCATATTTTTTTGGTTTTATTTACTAACGTTAACCCTAGCGATCTAACTCATATTAGTTTTCTCTAAAAGCTATCTAAGTGCTAGGCAAACTAGTAGGCTATGGGTGGTTTTGTCTGCCACCCTTGACGTTTTAGGTGCAGTAATACTTTTGGCGTGGATCCTCGTGAACTCCATCGAATTATGTGATGTCTCCTGGTTTTACTAGCCATTCTGAATGTGTATGTTGATTAATTAGATTTGGCAGTTCAATGTTTATCTATAAAAATAAATGTGTTTCTTTTGATGTTTTGGAGGTTAATACCAGTAGTGAATTTTTGTGCAGCAGATCGCCGCATCTCTTGTCTCTCAGACGTGAGATTAATTGAAGCTCCCGGCTGATGTATTGTTTAGCATATCTAGTCTCAATTTTCGTGTGACATCTCGTATTTTGTCTTATCTGATAAGACGTGTTCTGTTGGGTTTTGGTGCATTGTTTATTCTACTTTGCAAGGTTATGCGTTTTGTTACAGTAAACTCTGACACGGTCATTTCGTTGCCGATCAAGGATTCTAGTGTCATTTCAGCCCGCTATGGTAGTAAAATCGTTTAACGGCCTACCCAATTTCGACTTATCGGGTGTATTTTGTTTGTCTTCATTTCAAATTGAATAACTTCCAGCCAAATTGTTAAAAACAATTGATCAAAATCTTCGGGACCTCGCGCCTGACCCTTTCGGGGAGTCTGTGATTCGGTGATCGCCGTGTCTTCGTCGTTTTTCCCAATTATCATCATTGGATTAAATTAATTAAATCTAGGAGAAACACCATGAAAGTGTATTCGATGCTGAGACAGACAGCAGTCGTGAATCGTGCAGTGAACGCCTATGTTGGCAATTTGACTTTACACATTTTACTTCCATTCTAGATGATTTTCGATAAATCAGCACCTCTGCACATTGGAGCGCTAAGCTGTTTCAACCTGCAGTAAGTATTTTTCCCAAAATCGATCCATAATTGTACCCTAAATGCGTCTTTTTGGGTACAGGATATTTTATTGTTTCTTTTCTAGACGTTCTAGAATTTTCCAAATATTGAGATTTTCGTATGCAAGAATTTTCTTTTCTTTTTGGATAAATTTTGGATTTCATTATGGTCGTGGGTATCTGAATTTTTCAGTTTATCAAATTGGTGGCGATTATGCCTCAGCTTTAACTTCGCTTTCGTAGTCTGCACGACTTGTCTACATCGGTGCCATTCTATCCAGCAGCTAGGCGATCTTCAAGCTACATCAGTTTTCTTGATTGATACTGCATCCCAAAAAACTACGATTTTATACTTTAAAAAAATATTTCTGCCGCAATTCAAAAATGTGTAGCGCGAATAAGTGTATGAATTGACGATGTTGAAATTTTACTGCTTATGCCGATTTTACCATTTATGTATTTCCTACGTACCTTGCGCTGTTGATCTGTGTGTTAAACTTACATTTGAAATTATAAATTACATACGTTATGCTGTAAACGTAGCGTGTACACTTTGCGGTGTTAGTATTGGGTTTAACTCAATTACGTACGTACCTTGTCTTTGTATAACCTATATATATAGTATTTTCTATCGGTACGAGGAACTATTCTTTTATATTACTTGTATGTACACATGTAGCATTGAAAATAAACATCATTTTAATTGTGCCGTATTTATACTTCCTCCTTTCTATAACAGGTTACAGGTTATCAAAGAGCCTGCAAGTGATAAAAATATAATTTTGGAGATAACTCCCTTCAATGTAAATTGCGCTTACCATATCACCGGGGAGCGTATTGGCATTGTTTACGATTGCACAGTGCACCAGTGTTCTGAAACGCAGTAAGAAATGTATGACATATATTGTTCTAATTTCACTGACATTAGTTACTAGGTCACAGAACACAAACCTTATGGATGCTTTGAAACGCAGTACAAGATGGACCGCACGTGATGTCAAATTAAATGGCCAATGTTTACTTCGATTAAGAGCCATATATTGCTATGGATAGAAATCAGAATGGCAGTCTAATAATTATATATAAGCAATAAAAATATGATTGAGTGGAATAAATATATCATAATATTTATTTATATCGATCCAACGTGGGGCAGATATTAATTAAGTACAATCAAGGGAAAATGGTTTATGATTATTAGTGAATCGTATGAGTATTAGTGGTTATCCATTGTGGTAATTAAATAAATTACGGCTTGGTAAGTCTATAGCTTGTTTATTTTAAAATAACATAAGTGGGGATAATGGTAATTATATAAAATTATGTAGTCGACAACTTTTCAATCTTACGCATCAGTAAGAATTAATTAAAATGGAAGTTATTCAAACTAGATCGAAAGCACAATACACAAAGGGAGGAAAAGTTTAGAGAAGGAAAATCTATATAAAATATGACATAAATTCAAAGCAGGATCAATTACAACTGGTCATGAAAGAAAGTTTTTCTATTTTCTTCTTCCTCTATTCGTCCACTCATGAATATATGCCTTTCCCAATTTCCTCCGGCCACACCTATCCTCAGCCTTCTGTTGCCAACTGTTACCAGCAATTTGTTTTATATCATCTACCCATCGTAGTTGTGGTCTGCCTCTGCTTCTCTTGGTTTCTCTTGGACGCTAATGTGCGACTTTTGTCGTCCAGCGGTCATATTTCTGTCTTGCAATATGTCCTACCCATTGCTATTTCAGTTCGGCTCCTCTTTCGATTATATCGGTGACCTGTCTTCGCCTTCTAATGTCCTCGTTCTTAATTCTGTCTCTCAATGAGACACCGAGCATTGCTCTTTACATAGCCCTCTGCATCACTCTTAATTTAGTGCCATGGTTAGGGCAACTGTTTCGAGTCCATACATAACTACCGCAGAATACATCCATCGAAGACCTTGCGTTTCAGATCAATAGGAATGGTGTACCTGAGTATATGCTGTTATGCGCGACCGACACAACAAATCGTCCAGTGCGTCTTTTCCACTTTTAAGTTTGTCCAGAGAGAAGACGCGGCAGCTAGATATAAAACCAAAAATGTTCCGCGAACTCGAGGAGAATTAATCCGAAAATTATCCCGACCGTCCGACCCAATCCCGCGACCCTGGTCGCCAGGGACCATTTAACATTCCCGAGACTCATGTGACTGCTTAGTTTCAAATAACGCACCTCTGAGTATCAGAGTGCGCTATTTTGAATAACTTGCCATTCCCGAGAACCCTGTAACTGCTTAGTTTCAAATAATGCACTTCTGAGTATCGGAATGCGCTATTTTGAATAATTTAACATTCCCGAAACCCCTGTATCTGCGTAGTTTAAAATCACGCACATCTGAGTATCGGAGTGCGATATTTTGGAATAATTCAAAGCACTAAAGCTCACCTAACTTCTTAGTTAAAAATAACGTACATCTGAGTATGCTATTTTCAAATCTTTCCAAGCCTGGCTGTATTTCCACAGTCCAGCGACAACTATACCTTTTTGGTCAAAACTCGGTCCGACCCTTCCGGCAAAGTATGCTCCTCCTGAAAGTTAACTTTGTCACGCGCGACCAGATAGATAAGGGCGCAGAAGAATTTGACCCCTGGCACAAAGGCGGATTTATCACCTAAGCTTATCAGAACGCGACACGGTCGTACACGTGCACTTCGAACACATATATTGTAACGATATTAAAACGTCAGTTAGTTATTTGTAATTAAAGCAAACCATAATTATTTCAGTTTGTTTACAATAGTGCAAGCTGTCAATAATTCGATTACTTGTTACAGTTCTGCCAACGCTAGCCAAATCCCCTGTTGGTTTCAGCGACCGCCCATACCGGAGATCCCGGACGAACATGCAAGCAATTGAGGTTGCCTACCTTCCCGATACCAAACCGAAGAGTCTTATGTTAAAATATAATTTACTTTGTACATATTTATGAATTATCTATTTAGTTATTTGCCAATTGTACATAGCTGATGAATAAATGTAATTTCTGTTATTTGGTATTCTTTGAATAAGTCAAAGTGAATTTAAATCTAACCTGGACCCAATAAGAGTTACCCACTTATTTGGGGGCAAAATTAATTAATGTTATTATTAAATAAATACACCAGGAAGCGTTGCACTGTTGATTACTCTTCCAATCCACAGATGTTAACAGCAGCGATTTTTTCTCCTGCGTCTGCGCGATTTCAATGCTGTCACAACTCCTGCTGAGGTCTACTAATCGTCATCACTAGTGAGTATGGTATACAAAGCTAAGGGGTTTTCCAATAAGGGCACGTCGATGTTGAAATGGAATAAAACAAGCTGTGTGTGAGATATTAACGAAATTTTTTTTTTATTTTAAGGCCCATGTATGCCATTATGTATGGAATATGACATCGTTTAAATGTCCGCCGCGGCTTCTCACGGTGGCACGGATCCGAGACGTCCAATTTGAGCGATGGCCTGGGTTATGTTGACTTTGAGGGCATCGGTAGATTGCGGCTTATGGGCGTTGACCTGCGATTTCAGAAAACCCCACAAGAAAAAGTCTAGCGGGGTCAAATCGCACGATCTCGGTGGCCAATCGTCACCTCTGCGAGAGATAACCATACCCTCAAATCGTTCATGCAGAATGTCTATCGCGGCGTTCACTGTGTGGCACGTAGCGCCGTCCTGCTGGAACCACATGTCGTGCACGTCCATATCCTTCAATTTGGGCCAAAATAAATTGGTTTTAATTGATCTGTAGCGCTCACCGTTGATGGTGATGGCCTCACCAACGTCGTTTTTGAAAAAGTACGGACCAATGACGCCACCGGCCCAAAATCCGCACCAAACAGTAACTTTTTGTGAGTGCATTGTCACCTGGTGAACCTCGTGTGGGTTGGCGTCGTCCCATATACGGCAATTTTGCTTGTTAACATAGTCATTCATCCAAAAATGCGCCTCGTCGCTAAAGATGATTTTTCGGCCAAAATTGGGGTCCTCTTCCAAACGCTCCGATGCCCAGTCAGCGAACAAACGGCGTTGTCTATGGTCATTAACTTTGAGCTCCTGGGTCAGTTGGATCTTGTACGGGTGAACGCCCAAGTCCCGAAGCAAAATTCGCCAAGTTGAAGTCTGCGAAAGGCCGAGTTCTTGTGCACGGCGAGGAATTGACTGTCTCGGGTTCTCCTGCACACTTTCACGGACAGCGTCGATGTTCGCAGCCGATCTGGCATTCCTTTAACGTACGGGTGTTGGCTGATCGTTTACCAAACCGGTCATCTCGAATTTGGCCACCAAACGTTACAGGATTGACTCTGAAGGGCCACCGCGTCTTCCGTAAAATGGGCGCAACGCGCGCAAAGTTTGCACTAACAAACAGTCGTTATAATAAAGTTTTATCATTTGGACGTGCTGCTCAATCGTGTAACTTGCCATGGTGATTTGGCATCAGTGACTGAACATAAACAACAGATTTGACAGACGCCGCCAAAACAACGTGGCCGCCACAGCCTTCCAACATCGACCCGTCCCTATTGGAAAACCCTTTAGTTCTCGTCCATAGATCTGGTACTGTAGACGAACAGAGTATGGTAAACATCTTCTATCTCTTTTGCAGTTTGTTCTCTGCTCGTTATTATTCTCCCTCTTTTATTTTTCAGTTTTATTATTTTTGTTTCTCCTTTTGATAGTTTCGATTTTAGTACATTCATGTTAGCGTTTCTTTCAATTGTATTTTGTATCAGCTGAGTATTGTGGTTCCTTATATATTTCGTATTTCTTTTTTAATGGTTTTATTCAGTTCCTTATACTCATCTGAATTTCTCTTTGTATTTCTTCTTTGTTCTATTAGTGCTAAAGTTGGTGGGGTTAGTTTACTATCCGTGGGTTTCTTTTTTCTAGAACATATTTTCTTTGAGCTTGTCTGAATAATTATTTGTTGCGCCAATTGGTTACGATTTAAATTTGTCGAGGGATTTGGGAGTTACCTTTATTTAATTCCGGCTCTTGATTGGTAGGAAATCGGGGCCGTCTAAAAAGTTTCCGTCTTACTTTTTGGGTATCGATATTGAACTGGGCCCTTTCAAGTCTATGGTCACTACCTGCGTTGAATTTTTTTAGAACTGCAACATTCCTGCCTATATTTCTTGCATTTGAGATCACGTAGTCTATTTCGTTTCTAGTTACGCCGTCGGGACTTCTCCACGTCCATTTTCTTTGTTTTGGTTTCTGAAAGAAGGTGTTTAGGCAGTAAAGGTTTTCTTTTGTAAGGAAGTCTAGTAGCATTTCTCCTCTATAGTTTCACCCAATTCAAAGTTGCTTATGTCTTCAGAATCTCCTTAATTTAGGTGTCCGATTTTCGCGTTACAGTCACCTGTAGCTATAACGAAATTTGTGTTTTCCAATTTTCATGCCAGTGATATGTGCTCATATAGCTGTTCTGCTTCCTCATCATCCGAGGTGCTCGTTGGTGCGTATATATGTATTATTTGTAGCTTACACTTTTAGCTTAATCTCAAGGTAATAGACATAATACGATCCGTTATTGCCTGATATTTTTGTGATTTGGTGTTTTAGCTTTTGATTTTTAGAAAGGCGACACCCAAGAAAATTAAATGCTCGAACGTCGTTTTCGCATTTAAACATTCTTTCGTGGATAAAACGCCTTCTAAAACACTTATACAATAAATTGCTATTAATAATAACATTTGACAGTTGGAATTAAATATATGTAAGCCAATTTAAAAGCGTTCGTTTGCACTTCCACATCCATACTAGATGGAAATAATTTTTTATCATACTATACAAATATTGGGAGTAAAGCTCAAATCTTAAATTTAGAAGAAATAAAGAAACTAAAAAATGACACAGGTTGTTGTAATAATGTAGGGATACCTCCAGTTGCACGCAGTTTAATTAAAAACAGAATAGAGAAATTTTATGAGGATGATAGAATCAACACGAACGAGTTCATGGAGAGACTACAATTATTAATAGAACATAAAAGAAAATTATATGGCCAATTATACGATTACCAAACAAAATTAAGGATAATAGTAACAGCATATTACATTGATTCAATTTAAATAAACAACAATGGAATGACTTCCAAAATTCTAAAAACAATTTGATAGATTATTATTGGGGTGAAAAGAAACAAAGCTGGTATTTAAGGACTTCATTCACAGTATGGTAAAAATTAAGGTTTAAGTAAAGAAACGTATATGAAATGTATATTAATCAAAACGGACCGTGTATTCACACCATGCCAACACGATTTAATAATAGTAGAATATATCGATGGACATTGCTATTGCACGAATATAATTTTGAAATGAAACACATACCAGGTAGGAAAAATACAGTTGCTGATTATCTGTCATAATTAAATAAAAACAAGAATAGGAATCCAAATAAAATTTTAATTAATTTAAATATTTTATACCAAAAACAGGGATTTTTTTCATTAAAATATTTACATTAATTAAAAACACAGAAGAATTACGAGAATTACCAGGTCAGATACAAAAAAATCATAATAGTAATTATAAAAATTATACTATTAATGAGCAAAATGTAATAATTAACAGAATGAATGAAACGAACAATGCACATTTAAGATTAATAGTATATTTTCAACATCGGAATCATGTAAATCAAAATCTTATTAGAAGCATTAAAGTTAACACTTCTATTTATTTAAACAGTATTTTTATTAATTAATGGCAAGTATTTTGTAAAATAAATGGTCAATATACTGTCGTGGTCAATAAATTAGGGCCATTTTTAAAATGTATTTTTTATATCCTTACTTTGTTCGGTTTAGTTAAGTGAGGCATAATGATGTACATATAAAGTTACTAAATGAAAATTTGAGAACACGAAAAACACGTAATGACACTTCATCGCCATAGTGTATAGTGTATAGTGTACGTGTATAGAAAAAATAGTTTCTGCTGAATTTACTGCATTCGTTGTTTCTTAGCTACTCTTAAATGTTGAAACCGTGTTTCATTTGCTTTAGTTTTTCTTTCTTCGAGTTTTGTCAAAAACTGAACTCGTCTCTGTATTTACCTCCTCATCAGATATACTTAATTGTTTTACATTTGATACCATTAGAAAAAAAAACTTTAATTGTATTTAAAATTTTATAATTTTTACACCACAAGCACTGCATATCAGACTGACGTGGCACACTTTATTATTGTAAGAATATGTTGTCGAACTCTAGGCTTAGTAACCAATTTCCCAAGATCCCCTAACGGCAACATTCGTTATTGATAGCGTCTGTTATTACATACTGATATTTTATTATAAATACTGACCATTATATAAACTACCGATTATAAATGTTTACAAATACTCACCCAATATACATATCATGGCCTAAAGATAATAATCCATTAGAAATAGTCAAATTCACGTAAGAGTGGTTCAGATAGGCAAATTTGAATGGTGAATGGTTGATTTATATAAAAAATGTATTGAAATATATGCATGTTCACATTGTACTCGTACAACCAACAGTACAATTAAAAACATAAACACATTTGTAAATGAACATGGACTTATAGCAGATATTTTAATAATGAAAGATTTAGCGAGTTTGGGAATAATTCAGGCATCTCAATACATGATTGTAGCATAAAACATCCACAAGCGAATTATATAGGTACAGGAAGTTTTATTGAGAACCATAATTCAAAATGAAACACACACTAGTGACATAGATATAAATATTTATTAACCATGTACCAAACAAATGCACTAAGTGAGGACGAAAGGATAATTATTGTAAATAAGCAACAAAAACATTGGAAATTATAAAGAGATCATAACTGAGTTGTACTCAATCGTGACCTCTTTATTAGGTTCAAGGTTTTTATTGCTTATTTATAATTATTAGCCCCCCATTCTGAATTATGTCCATTATTTACAGCGTTTCAGCGCATACATCTATAAGGTTCGTGTTCTGTGCCTTAGTAAAGAATGCCAGTGAAATTTAAGCAATGCCAATACGCCACCAACGAATCTTCTAACTTAAAATCGCAGTTGTTGGCGCCCCTATTTGGTTTTGATCATTTTAGTATTCCCACACTTTCTTCTCCGGAGTAGCTCAACTGGCCCGTTGAATGGTATTGGTTACCGGACTGTTTCGGGTATATATGTATATCTTGCTATCCTGCTTAAATAAAAGTTGTACAAGATTATCATTAGTTTCTTCTAGCGCCATTGCGTACTAGAGCTTCCAGCTGTTACAAGTTGTATCCAAAAGAACATGAAAATATGTGGCAGATTTTATACCTGTCAACATTTTATACCTGTCAACATTTTCAATGCCCGTTTCGAGTATTGCAATAAGTTCACTTTGAATTTTGGGTGGGCAGTATTAATAATAATAATAATAATATTGCCTTTATTTCCCATATAACCAAACTAAAAAAGGAATACATGTCAGTGAAGAACAAAAACATAGTTTTTTTTTTATTGGGAAATCACAAGGCGCAAGTTCAGGCACAATGCCTGATCTTCCACTTGGACCTTGAAAAACGGAAAAAAGATATAGATAAAATGCCTAAAATTAACTTAAAAAAACTAATATTCTGCAAGGAGCACCGCGGGAGTTAACAGCACGCAAACAATAAAAGAAAAAAAAACTTTGTCAAAATAAAAAAAGTAGAAAAAAAAGTAGTTGATAGATATCCGGTCTAGTGAAGCAGCACTCTATTAACTTCACTCGGTTAGAAGAATATAATAAAGACGTTTTTTAAAAGAATTTATCGAAGCAGTTTTTAGATCGTCAGGTAGGGAATTATAAATGTTTGCAATTTGGTACCGAAAACTGCGTTCGAAAAGAGCCGTTCTGTGATAGGGTGGCGTGATAAAGTGTTTATGTCTAATATTAATGTTATGCACGTCTTCTCTGAATGATATTCTTTTATATAAATATATGGGTATTTTGTCTGTGATAATTTTACGGTACAACGTCGTAGCTAGTAACTTTCTTCTGCCTGCCATCGAAAGCCAACAGAGTTCAGTTCGCTTATGCGATATATGCTCATATTTTTGTATGCCAAAAATAAGTCTTAAACACGCATTCTGAACTCTTTGAATTCGATTAGCCGTATCCCGTGTAATACAGGGACCATAAATCTCAGCACAGTATGTGAAATGAGAGAGAACAAGACTTTCTGATAAGATTGTTTTAAGATTAATTGATAAATATTGCCTGTGTGGATAAATTAATTTAAGATTCATATATGCTTTTTTAATGTAGTTAGTAATTTGGGAATTGAATCTAAAAGTATTGTCAATTATTAGACCAAGATTGCGAGCTTCATTTACTATTGGTATTGCGAGCTTCATTTACTATTGGTATCAGAGTACCACACACAGACAAATTTACATTCTCTTTTAGGGATTCCAAAGGTTTTTTATTTCCAAATAACAACACGACAGACTTTTTGGGATTAAGTTTTAATGAGTGTTTTTCAGAAATTGTTGCAATATTCGTTAAATCTTGATTAATATCAGACAGCGCACGTTTACTATCACTTATGTTAAAAGAATGATAAATTTGGGTATCGTCAGCATACATCTGCATATTGCAGGTTTTCACATATTCACAGAAGGTGTGTGTGTAAATAATAAATAAGAGTGGTCTTAGGATTGAACCTTGCGGAACACCCCTAGTAGTAACTCTGGAACTAGAATATTCACCAGCCGACCTCACCTTTTGCACCCGGTTAGCTAAGTAATTGTAGAGCAACATAACAGAATCGTTCGAAAGCCCAATGTATTTGAGAATAGACACCAACACAGAATGATCGATAGTATCAAAAGCTTTACTAAAGTCAAGTAAAATCAGCACAGGCACATCGTCCCGGTCTCTAGCTGAAATTATGTCATCAATGACGTTTAATAAAGCCGTTGTACAACTATGGCGTGGACGAAAACCAGATTGAGATTAAGGGATAATGTTGAATTTATCTAAATGATCTCTGAGCTGCATGTCTATTACTTTTTCCATGACTTTCGACATAGCTGGGAGAGTACTTATTGGACGCAGGTCCTTGTAATCAACTGGATTTGGCACCTTCAGAATAGGTATAACAATAGCACTCTTCCAGCATGCAGGGAACATGTTTGTAAGTAGACAATGATTAATGATATGTGTAATGAATGGTAAGATAATTGGACAACTATATTTTATTATTTGTAAACTAATGTCATCAGATCCCGTACAGTTACTCTTTAAGCAATTGATGATTCGCGCAACTGTAGATTCGTCTACATGTTTAAAATTGAAATCAGCTATCCCTTCTCTCAATTTACGACCATTGTAATAAGCAATGAGTTCTTTGCTACTGTTATTTGCACACGGAGTAACGTTTAAGACAAAGTCATTAATTTTATCAGGATTTGAGAGATGGTTGGGCAATGTATTATTTTTAGATTTAGTTAAATTTAGTGACCTAAGCTCATTCCACTGCTCTTTCGAACTACTGTTTTTGAATTTGAATTGAAAGTAGGCTTTCTTTTCATTTTTAATAGCTTGCGTGGTGAAGTTGCGTAACGATTTATAATAATCCCAGTGTGAAGAGTTTTTGGAATTTTTAAACTTAGTATATGCTTTATCACGCAGAGACATAAGCAACCTAATATTATCCGTAATCCACGGTGTATTTAGTTTAGTGAATTTAGCCGTTTTTATTGGAGCATGCTTGTCTATTGCGATAAGCAAGTTAAAATTTAAATAATTGATTTTATCGTCCACATTATCCATATAAAATAATCTGTGAAAAGGTACGGACGATAGCTCTTTATGGTAAAGTTTTTGATCAAAATTATTAAAGCAACGATATGTTCTAAAAACTGGCTGAGAATGTGGTCTCTGTATAGACAGATGGCAGTAAATCATTTCATAGTCAAATAAATGTAAGTGGCGAACCCCTGACTCAACAATGTACTCAACTTTGGAGGTTAGAATAACATCCAACAGTGTAGCTGATTTTTTGGTCACACGGGTGGCTTCAGTAATAAGTTGGTGGACATTTACAGATTTAATCATATTGTTAAAATAAATGCAGTCATAATTATTAGGACTTAGTAAATCAATATTTACATCACCAAAACAAAGTAGCTCATCAGAGATAGATGAACACAATGTAATACTTTCCTCTAAGTGATCACAGAACAGTTTATGGTTGATAGTGGGCGGTTTATAAACCACGCCAACAGTAAAAGTAATATTAAACAATTTTAAACTAATCCAAAGTTGTTCAATAGTATCATTGGTTTCTAGAATGTTAAGTTTAAAATATGAGCGTACATAAAAGCAAACACCACCACCACGCGCACCCCGGTCATTACGAACGAGTTGATAATCATCAATTTTCAGGTAATCATTACTTACTTCTTGCGTTAACCAACTTTCCGATAAAGCTAAGATATCATAGTTTGAGTCCAACAAGTAACGTTTGACATCAGAAAATTTAGGAATGAGCGATTGAATGTTTAAGTGAGCGATTGAATGTTTAAGTGTTTAAGTATTGTGTTGAGAATACTGATGTTTAAGGATTGGATCATAATTGCTGATCACACTCGGCCTATACCGAATTACGGCCATGGTTAGTCTAACTGGCCCCCTAAAGTAATGCGAAAGCGGTTCCGGGGGGTCAAAATCTGGTACCCGGATAAAATGATGTAACACTTTTTCCAAACGGATATGTAGGTCGTTTTACCGCATTACCCCAGTCATTTAATGCGGGGTTTAAAAGGAACTTCTCAAATAAATATTGTTAACAATATAAGCGTTAGAAAATAAAGCTGCTTTCCCAATGCAAAATTCCAATATTTCGTTTTCGAGTTACCAATTTTTCACAAAAGATTTAGTGAAATTATATTTACTTCACAAATATTTTCTATACTAATTAACAGAGAGGCGTTCACTTCCAAAAAATCACGCTCAGTACTACATACCTGTAATGCTTTAAAGCCAAAACCAGCACATGCTAAATTGATTACTTGTTTAAACAAATTCACTACTCGTGAAACTGTCCCCGCAAAAACAATTACATCTACCACCGCACTGCTTTTACGCTGTCATTTTAAAAAATGCCACTCCTGTAGGGAACTAATTAATCAATTACCTGCCATACATTTTTGCTTTATCTTTATTCGCTGCCAGTCTGCATGATTTAATCAAACAGACGGCGATGAATTACTTTGCAAAATAGAACTACCGACCGCGGCAGGCAGGTACGTACTCACTTCTTGCAATAATTATGAAAAAATTCAATTAAAGTACTGTTTGCATTTCGTTAACTCTTTAGGTTGAAAATTTCTAGGGACGTTCAAATATTTCGAATAAATTAATTTTTCCTTAAGAAAGGATAATTTATAGCCAGATTTATTGAAGTTTAGTCAAACATTTCAATGTCAGAAAGAAAGTATTGAATTGAAAATGAAATATCGGCATTTTTAATTAAAAAAACATTTGCAAAGATTTCAAAACATCTTGTGCTTTTGAGCGTAAACGGTAATACAGATGTATGTTGGTTTGAAGTAATTACTAGGTGTACTGAAGTAATTAATTACTTCGTATACAGCATTTGAATGAAATAATGATGCATGTGCTATTTATACTTAATAAGATACATAAATTAAACTGTCAATATTCTATTATTACATACATCAGTAGTATATTTCCTATTATATTAGTACAGTACATTACGTCGCGCTATTTTAGCCGATTAATTTCCGACTAGATTGCATTTGTAGATTAAAATTAGTTGTTCCTAGGACAGGATGCGATTTTTTGACATTTTCTATACAATGACTTTAACAAAAGGCGTAACACTTAATAATTTATGTCTCGGTTACACTCTGACATAAAAGAAAAACTGTTATAAATAGCCGTTTATTATACAAAATTCAGAAAATAAAACCTCTATACCGTTTTATTTTTTGCCGATGAAGCAACATTGTATTGCAAAATTGATGGTAAAATTACATTGAAAATTCGCATTTTAAATATTAATGGAAACGACCTAAACATTTACACCAAATCTGTTAAGATGATAAGAGGTTATATTTCGGAAATACTCCTACTGTTTTTATTGAAATTGGCTGAAAGATAAAGTTGCGTTTAGGCGGAACTATCGGATTGAGCCTTATTAAGTTCTCTCCGCCGTTTTGAAGCGCAGCCAACGTAATACATTTTGAAATTATTTTCGCTGCGTATCTCAGATGATAAAGCTGCCATAATGGAAATATACCACCTTGTTGTACAAACATTTTTGAGAATGAAACCAATGGAATACGCTCGAATGAAATTCGTAGCATACGCTCACCTACTGGTCGAAATAATTTTTATTCTGATACAACCCTGCAGCACAAAACAATTCCGCGTTATTCTAAACGTAACATAATTATTAAAATACTGCAAAAGTACTTCTGTTATGTTACATGATATAATTTTCTACAAATTAAAATATCTGACGAATAGCCAGCACCAACAAATTTTATATAATAATTAGAAAAAACAGTAAACCAAAATAATATTTATATATTTTCAAATACTAAATTACGTGAAATAATAAGTAAAAGTAGGCTCCATTCGTTCGTTTCCATTTTACCTTTGAAGTAACATTAACGTTTATTATTATTAACAGTCCATTCTTTCGTCAAATAAAATCACAGCATGAGCCGCAGGGTAAAAATGAACTGGTTTGCTCAGTTCTGTGCATACAAATTGGCTTGATGAGAGAAGTTAATTTAAATAGTTAATGAAACCGGTTTAAAGAATTAAGTTGTTAAGTTGATATTATAATCTAACGAATTTCTGTCTTTGACTTCTCCAGCTTGATGATCTAGTTTCACTTTTATGCTTTTGACAATTTACATAGCTTACAAATTCCTAATTTAAAAATTTAATAGCCGTTGCTTCATTTTATGAAACCGCTATCCCGAATAAAGCCAAATAACAACTATTTTATGCGCACATTTCGAAATTCAATGAGCATTTTATTTGTTTCTGGCGATAAATAACAAAGCATTGCGTCTTCAAGCACAAACGCTCTCTAAATATTGAGAAATGACAATGAAGAGACAAAAAGGGAAGATATACAGGATCGTTCTTATGTCCCTACTGCGTAACTGATTTCTGAAATAATTCTCCTGTATTAATATTAATTTAATTTTTCTCATCCGCCTAGAATAAAAAAATAGTATTCCATTTTAGAAATTTATACAACATTTTAAAGTGTTGCATAAATTAACAAACGAATAAACGTTTTCTTTATGCCTTGTTGCAATTTTCTCATCGAACATGTAGGTAATTACTATAATCGCTTTGTTTATATCCGAATATTGTTTATCAAATTTGTATCCTAAATAGGTCATTGCAGCATAACTATTATTTTAAATCTACAAATAACAAACACTTTTGGAAACTACCCCCACAATTTGCTTTCACTTTCTTGTATAGTTAGAAGCATAGGAAGAGACCGTGTGTTCTCAGCAATTTCTTCAGAATGTATATTTTCATATTGTTTTACCAAAAACGGTAGAAGCTGATTAAGTACGCAAAATATTGCAGGTTCACTATCTTTGTTTAAGATGAAAGCGACACTAATGTCCAAAAATTAACTTGACATATTCATAAATAAATTGGAAAATATATTGCAATGCGACTGTCCTGCATATAAACACTACATATAAATATTAGAAATACAACCTTTGTATCTCGACAGACCAGCTAGATCCTTGGGAGACTTAAAAAATATATAAAATGTATCGTTAATTTTTTTACCGCAGTTTTGAATCGATGTCAGAAACACTGAAACACAAGACGTATGCGGTTACCTTATTGCGCAAACATAAAACAGTTAATTCTTTTCTAGTATTGGCTGAATAAGTGAAACATATAATAATTATCTGGAATATCCTTCTTCTGGCCCAGAAGTTCTGGTGGTGATGTAAGTTCAAAGTTCCGTAAACGATACATTATTAATCCATTTCTAATAGTTATAGAGTTAGATCGCATCACAAGTTCACACTAAATCGACATGTTGCTAACACGTAATATGTTATTACTACATCCACAATTTTTATCATAATATACATAGCTATACCGATGATCGGATGATTGCTGAAAGAGATAAATCAGTTTCAGAATCATAGCAGGTGGTAAAGTCTAATTTTCATATATTCTTGAAACTTAAATAATAGTATTACTCTATTCCTATATACAGTGTGTTTCACTTTTCATGGGGACGGTCATGTATCACAGAAAGTTCCCAACCAATTTTGTTCAAATTTGCAAGGAATGTATATACCCTTAGTGCCACCCAGGACACAAGGACACATAAGAATGGGTCCATAGGCGTCCGTCTTAGGACGAAAAAAAGGGGCTACTTTTTCACAAAGTAATATTAGCGATTTTTTCCGGCCAAATTTTTTAACATAATCTTAATCCGCGCCTTTGAAAACCTTTGTGGCCAAATTTTCATGCAAAAATTCCTATGCGTTAGAAAGATATTAAAACGCAAACTTGAAAAATACTGTTCATTTATTTCGTCATTTTTCGAATAATAGCTGAGTTTTAAACATTACTTTAACTGATTTCGTTTTTCTAAAGTGTCAACAGCGTCAAACAAGTACGATGTATAAGCCTTTGTAAGCGAGTGGGTAAAGCTTCTGACTAACAATCGGATTCCCGATGTTCAAATCCCACCGACGGCAAGTGTTTTCTTTTTCTGTTTCAGTGTTATTAATAACATAAGATGTGTTTATCCATTTTGTACATAATTTTAAAGACTAAAGACGTTGAAACATTTTATTCTGTTACCTTCTTATTTACAATTCAATTTCAAGAATTCAAAAACTATTTTAAGTAGAGTAATGCCACCTATGTGGTGGGCTAAAGCTAGTTTTATTTTTAATTGTATCATTGAAAATACTCACAAAAATATTCAAAATTATAGGAAACGATCTTGCAGCTTTTTGCATGTGCAAAATTTATATAAAAATAGAATTGCAAATTTAAAAACAAAAAATATGCCAGACATTTACGCAAAATAATAAATGTAAAAGCAATTGTCAGTACTTTAACAATGTCTTTACATCTCGTAAAAAGATAAACCACGATTCGACTTGTTAAGAAAGTAATTTTAAATTACACGAAGCAATGTCATTCTTTAACCAATAACAATTCTCCCCTTTGAAAGAAATTTACTATTTGCATCACATCAAATCTGTTAGATTTTATTACAACGTTAAATGTTTTAGCATTACAATCGCGGGGAGAATTTATATATACCATTAAACAGTTGTTTAGCCAAAGTTCACACAAAAATTAAAAATTGTAACAACCAAGTGTGTTGAATTTATAAATTTTGCAGTTGTCTTTGAAATATGAGCAGCTTCCATTTATTACTTTCTGAACTACTTATTAGCATACGCTTAAGGTGATGTGATGCACTACAAATTGTTACATAAGTTTCGGGTAAAAATGTGACAGTAAACGAAAGTTTTCGAAAGAAAAGGTGGGTCAACAAAACAAGTCGCTAAAACTGTTTAGACAACCTGAAGTACCCGAAAGCATTCTAAATTGCTGGACCTACGGCAGCATCGGGGGAAATTCTAAATTACGCTTTCGGATCGTAACATGAAAAGACAACAAAAAATCAGCGAGAACGGTTATTACAGTATCAAATTGACTTATCGACACTCACGGCTGTGTGAGTACCAAACAACTAGACAAGTCCGGGAAAGGTGAACGCTCACCCTGAAAATCGTAAAAAACAGGCTAAAGGCCTCGGCTCAAATACGCTCAGGGAGGGTGTTATCAAATAAAAGGGCGCCACAACCGGACCTTGAGGTTCAAACGGGGCGAAAAATACTCAAATAACTATTTCTGAAAACCACAGTGCAGCGACGAACGCAACAACCTACCTGCAGCGTGCGTCCATCACGTCCGGGCATCACCTTACATTGATCGTAAAATAGTGACTCAGTCCCCTGTAAATAAACATACACAACACACAAAGGAAAAAAATAAGATGTACAGTTAATACATCTATTGGGCCACTTCACATGACCAACCAACAGCTTACATGGTACCGACGTTGCCGGCACGTATGACAATCTGTACTAACCTACTTCTGGGATACGCCCAGCTGGGAAGCGCTTTACCTAAAAATTACGACGCATGCTGAGGCGTACACAAAGACAAAATTAGTTCTAGCTAAATTATGACAAGTATATTACAAGTATATTACGAGTATATTACGCACGCGTGAGGTTTACACGTGAGTGTACCAGACGCGTCAATGCGAATTTAATTATAAATAATAAACAAGACGTCTCGCAACAGAGCACTGTAAGTACTGTATATGAGTTTATTGGCAGACAGACAAGAATGAATTTAACGCAACACAAGCAAAACAGCTCGCATGCGCAGCCGTGTGCGACACAATATATGAATTGAATGTAAAACAAACAAGACAGCTCGCAGCGAAGCCGTGTGCGGCACTATATATGAATTAGATATAAAACAAACAAGACAGCTTGCAGCGAAGCCGTGTACGACACTATATATGAATTGAATGCAACACGAGCAAGACGGCTTACAGCGAAGCCGTGTACGGAACTATATATAAATTAGATGTAAAACAAACAAGACAGCTTGCAGCGAAGCCGTGAACGGCACTATATATGAATTGAATGCAACACAGGCAAGACAGCTTGGAGCGAGGCCGTGTACGGCACCATATATGAATTATATGTAAAACAAACAAGACAGCTTGCAGCGAATCCGTGTACGCCACTATACAGGGTGTTTGGTTCACCGACGTATATCCGAAAGGAGGTGGTAGGTGAGTCGGTTTGGAACTTATTTAACCAAAAATACCTTTATACAAAGTGTCACGGTTTCTGAGATAAAGCCAACTTTGTGATTTTATTAAATTACTGCAGTTTTAGTATGATTAATTTTAATTAAACACAACTGCAAACTTTTAATTTCTTGTAACTTTTATTTTAGTAGTCTTTGATATCTGTTCTATCAAATAAAATCACTTGATACACTCTACATGTGATAAAACAAAATATGGAGTCGACTAAAGTTCAAAAATGTATTCTGTAGATATAAGATATAAGTTGGCTTTATCTCAGAAACCGTGACACTTTGTATAAAGGTATTTTTGGTTAAATAAGTTCCAAACCGACTCACCTACCACCTCCTTTCGGATATACGTCGGTGAACCAAACACCCTGTACATGAATTGAAGGCAACACAAGCAAGACAGCTTGTAGCGAGGCCGTGTACGGCACTATATATGAATTAGATGTAAAACAAGCAATACAGTTTGCAGCGAAGCCGTGTACGACACTGTATATGAATTTAATGCAACACAAGCAAGACAGCTCGCAGCGAATCGGTATGCGACACTAACGTTAATTTACGCACATGCTAGCGAAACAGTTTATCGACACAATGCTGTTACCTGATTACTAGCGCGGCTTCAAAGACTGAAGGAATGCGCTACTTGTAGGCGTCGTTCGTTACTACAGTGGCATCCGGAACGTTACCCTATGCACCAAGCGTGGGTGTAATGTGACTGCCCCCTTGACGAAACATGGAAATGGGCAAAGCCGTTAATTGGATCACTCGGCGATTAATCCCGTTGAAACTTTGACGGACAAACTTAGGCGAAACGCGCCTTCATACGGATGAATGAACCCAAACAGCAAGCCCCCGTTCGGACACCAACAACGAAACACTCGTCACCTCCAAGTAAGCCCAGCACTGTCTGACGCTCGAAGCTACCAAACTCGTTCACGAGCCCAGCTGCCGCCATGCACGGCCGGAATAACCAATCGGAAGCCAGGGCCACGCGTCATACCTACTGCAGCTGTCCCTGTTCGAGAGACATCGACAGAAGATTCAAATAAAATTCGGGAGGGTTTTCTCACTCGCTCTCACGGGCAAAATTTTAAATAACTTAGAAAACAGACGCTCTACAATAAAAGGGGCACGCAGCTGCATAAGCAGGACCAAGATCCACGTGCAGGCTAGGATTTTGCGTGATGCGGAAAGCTGCCGTAAAAAGATGCTATAATGCCGAAACGGGTCTGAAATACAGGCGGACTCGCCAATTATGTACCAAAACTTTTCTAAAGGTTGGAATTAAGGAAAGATAGAAAATGGCCTGACACGGTCTCAACGATTTCGCGCCCATCTTGGAAGACTAGTCTTGATAGACAGTCTTCGAAGCTAGATAAAGGGGATTAGCTTAGCTTGAACCCCTAACAAAAGCCAACATCCCCGCAATCATCCACGCCAATCTCAAACCACGATTACAAGGCCAAAACACTCAGCACCACTGCTAAAAAAACACCGAAAACCCAAAAACATACCACAACAAGCGACGTAAACACTTAAATAACCTACAAAGAACCAATTCCCAGCCTGAAAATAAGTAAGGTCAGAAAATTATGCGACGAAAATACAGGATTCCAATTGACCTCATCCTACAAACCCAACCCATCGAATACCCAAATATAGCGTGCGTAGTCGCACAAGAAGAGGTGGCCGGCATTATCATCCTAACCAACCGATCCAAAGACAGTGGAGCGAATTAAATAAAAAGAACGCAAAAAAGAAACAACGGAATCGATGGGAAGTGATAATCGACTAAGAGAGAACAGATAACAATAATCAAAACGAATAAATCGGGCACAGTACTTGTGGACAGCAACAGCCGCCTCAGCGGAATGGGGTTTTCAACGAGAAATTCTATTAAGTAAGTTTCGGATAAAAGTAGACTAACAAACAGAGGTTTCGGAAAGACAAGATGTGCCAACTCAAAATCAGAAGTCTCTAAAAAGCTGTTTAGGCAACCTAAAGTACCCGACTGAGTTGTAAATTGATAGAGTTTGGGCAACAGCAGAGAAAATTCCAAATGACGCTTTCGGGTCGTACCATCATTAATTAAAGGAAAACTTTATAACATATGAAATCAACTCAAATAATGCAGAGACTAGTAAACCCGAACTTTTAATATGCAAACGATGGCAACTTCAAGCTTTATAAAAAAATATCTCCAATTATTTTCTTTTAATGTTAAATATTTATTTTTACACCTACAGATTGTGGAATATCACACCACCTTAGCTACTTACAGATGTTGCTATAGGTATTTGAAAGATATGCGATCGTCCTTTTGAATATTCTATATTTATCTTCATACATGTTCCAGTTCATATCATGTATATTTTCACTAATATTAAGCAGAACTTCCAGCAATGGATTTTCGCGGTCATTTGCCAACATGTAAAAACTGTGAGTGTTTAGATTAGTGTCATACGCCAGAACAAAAAGCTGTTTATTCGCAATTCATCTGGCAAACGCAGGGTCCGCTTGATAACTGAATGTAATCCAGTTTTTACAGCATCGCCGAGCTACTGCGTAGCTATACGTTAACGGCCAAGTGGAACCGCTCAAACCACATATATATAGATTACTTTAAAATTGGTATGGTTTTTAAATTACTCGGATTATCGACACTGGGTCAATTAAATGCTCCCAGAGACATTCCGATCGGTGGTTCGCGAGCAAACTGAAAATTCCTCCTAGTCTGCCGATAAATTTCCTGATTTTAAGTAATTTGTATCGGTTGTAATTAAACTTGCTCCGAAATGATTTCATTGAAAATTAAACCAGTAAGTAATATGGACAGCCGGCGACGTACACGCTACTGTAGGATACTCCTGGTCGATTGGAACTGTTCTGCTTTAATTGTTTTAATAACAAAGCAAGTGCTCCTGATACCGAAACTCTTGACATACTTGCAGTGCGCTGCTCTTCGATTCAGATAGCCGCCATCAATATTTATAAATTATTCTGCAGCAACCCAGTTTCCATTCCGTAGCCAATAAGATGTGTTTTCGACACAACGATCAAAACAAATCTATCTTGGTTTAGTTCTATGGAATTATTTATTGTCCTGTCTTACTTTCACTACACCTCTGCTGGCTCTTTCACGTGATGTACGAGAGCTAGTAGTATACAGGATAAAGCAGCGATGGAAGGACAGAAGTTTCAGTTGTTCCAATATTTCAATGTGCACTATAATTGAAGATTTTAAACACACCAGGGCCGGCATCAGTTGTGTTGCTTGCGAGCTCAAACAACACATGAAACAATTTGAGCAACACACCAGACGTCGGGCGGCAACAGACAAAATGCATGCCTAGATCTTGTACATAACAAACAAACAAACCAACTGGCAACGCCGCATGCTGCTGCTATACTCTTCTAACGGGTATTTTTTTAGAGGAGAACTTGAAATTGAAATAAAACACAGATTTTTTTTAATATCCATGAAATTGGCTTTATTTGAAAGATAATTTTATGGCATTTATGTTTAAATATTATTTCGGGCATGTGACCGCCGCGGCTGGCGAGTACATGAAGTAATCTGGAGGTCCAATTTTCACACACTCTTCGCAGTAAATCAGGCTGTATTTCGGCAATAACGCGTCGAATGTTGGCTTCCAAGTGCTCAATTGTTTCCGGTTTATCGACGTAGACATGCGACTTTACATATCCTCAAAGAAAATAATCTAAGGGCGTCAAATCGCACGAAAGAGGTGGCCAGTTACCAGATCCACAAAATGGATCCACGAAATGGATCTGTTAACTGGCCTCTTTCTGAGAATATGTAAAGTCGCATGTCTACGTCGATAAACCGGAAACAATTGAGCACTTGGAAGCCAACATTCGACGCGTTCTAGCGATTTACTGATTTACTGCGAAGAGTGTGTGGCGGTTTGTGTGTTTAATCTAGACACTTACCTGCGCTGCTGTCTGCGTATCAAATATTCTTCTTTTTATGATACCTACTGCGCTCAGCTCAGTATTGACGATTAGCTTCCTTCATCTGTTTGCAATTCGCTCTGTCTTGTGCATTTCTTATCCATCCCAGTTCTGCCACACTTCTTATTTTGTCTTAAGACCTCCCTTTTCTTTTTCTTTCGTCCCATGTTCTCCATTGCAAGATCGTGGCATTTCGTCGATCATCTATATGCGTTATATGTTCAGCAAAGTCCCATTTTAGATTGGCTATTCTCTGTATGATGTCAGTTACCTTTGTTTGTTGTCTCATCCAGTCATTTTGCGTTCTGTCTCTTAATGATATTCCTATTATAGGTCTCTCCATCGTGCTTTGGGTTATTTTCAACTAATTTACTATTTGTTTGGTGAAGATCCATGTGGTCCATATGCCAGCACACATTGGTCAAAACCTTTTGTTCGGATATATTGAGGAATTTTTCTACTTTTGAGGATATGCCAGTTCACCAAACGCAGCCCATCCCCTTCGTTATATTTCTATGTCTTTATTTGCCTTTCCTATTTCTATTTTTCATACAAAATATACATATTCTTTGACACTTTCTGCTTCCTTTCGATTGATTGTTATTTGTCTATATTGGAGCTCAATATTTCCGTATTTTTTATATTAATTGTTAGTTTTACGTTTTCTTATTCTTCTATTAGTCTATTATCATTTTTGTGAAATCTTTGTTGTCTGCAAGCAGAACTATACCTTCGACAAATATAAGGTGGTCGACTCTTTCACCGTTGACGTTAATTTCTACTATTTCTTCTAACTCCTTTAAAAGCCAGGGTAAAACGTTTAGGTGATGTATGTTATCGTGTAGTCCGTTGTTGATTTTGCTTTCTTGTATATATTTTTCAATAAGGTTTTGTATCGATGGTCTATTCGCGGATTATGTTAAGTGATATGTTGGGTAAGTGCTTACGAAGTAGTTCACAGCACCAGCTTCAAGCTTCTAAGAATATTTAGTGATAAGAAATGTTATATAAGCATGTGCACACTGTACTTAGTCAGTTCTTATGCCAGTTAGCATTTAGTAATCACATTGTAAACTGCATTTATGTAACTTGAATAATTTTTTTTTATTTAACAAGTTTCGTAAATGATAATTCGCGTCAAAGGCATTTTCATAATCTACAAGTGCCATGTGTAGTAGGAAGTTATATTCTACTTATTTTTAGAGCCAAGAGATGGTCGCATGTACAATATCCTTTACGTTTACGTAATACTAGTCCAACTTTTTCTCTATTCGGTTTGTCATTATTCACGTAAAAAATTTGTATATCTGTAACATACGGCTTATTTGCCGATACTTTTTTTAGAGTTCTGAATCGTTCTTATGCATAATAAAACACTGCTAGAGCCTGTGGTTTGAATCTGATCAAAATTCGTTAAAAACCCCTAACCACACAAATATTTAACAATCGCTAAATACGTAATTCGACAGCCAAGCTGTTAATTACAATGGCCTTGGAGATAATTACGACTAAGTTGGCGGAAGATATTCTCTTCACCAAATCACCCGTGAAAGTCAACACTACCGCACATTCTAAAAGCTATTTATACTGTTTGGCCCCGAAGGCGTGCTCTAAGCGGTCAATCAGGTATCATCTTCAATAGAGCGTAAAGATCAGAGTGGAGAATGGGTCCCCCATCTTTATTCAAAAGTTTATTATCTTGATTCTTAAAAATTGTCAAACTTTCAAAAGAAATTAGCTGCTGTGTTGAAGTTAACGCCATTACAATTTGTAGGTCAGTTTCTTTCCAAGCCTATTTAGCGATTGTTAAATATTTGTGTGGTTAGAGGTTTTTAACGAATTGTGATCTTATGCATAATCGCCAGCAATTTACGTGTCTAGAAACGCTTACTAGCTTAGAGATAAGATTAGATTCTGCTAGATCTGCATACTGTTGCTAGAACTTTATGATAACGCCTGTGGGAACGGAAACTAGCTTGCATTTCTTTAAGATAAGAGTTTTTCTTATTGCTAAGATGCTTCTTGCATCCAGTTCTGTTTCGACACTCAGGTTAGCCTGTCCTGTAAGTGTTTTAAGTACAAATAAATGCTTTTTAAAACACTAATCGTCGTTAAATAAACATAACTGGCGCAGTCGGTAGGATATTTGCAACGATCTCAAGAGTTTTCGACCATTAAAACCAATTTTGCACCGTGGGTTTCAACCCTTAATTGCAAGATCCCTGCCTCCGAAGATCTACAACCGCACCGGTACCCTCGAGCCGACCATAGGACAAGCATCGCCGAAGCGTTGAGCCCGCTGGTTACAGTTTTCGAGCCGATCATCGCGATCAATCCAGTTCATTGGAACAACCCCGTCTATTGCAGACATCCAGTTCATTGGGAACAACTGCGTCTATCGAAGACAACTAGATCCACCGAGACCGACAACTAGATCCACCGAGTTCAACAATAATGCATAAGTAAGAAAGTTACACATATTATTTTGCTACAAGTGAATTTAAACGAATATTTTAAACATATACTAACATAGCTTTACATTTTTAATTATAAGCTCAGGTGGTTGCAAACAAGATGAGGTTCTGGCGTATACGTTAGGTATACTTAATAATCGCCAACCGACTTTGCATCCATGGGTAGGAACCCTGAATTCAATTAGGAACCCCTAATTTTAAATAGGTTACATTGTTTACTAACAAACAAATTTTTAAAAATCATAGTGTTAATGATCGACACAGGCACGTCACTGTTTGAAAGCGAATTGAACAAGTCAAGTTACAACTCGAAATAACTTAACTCAAAATAGAATAACTTTAAGACCTCCACGTTTAATATTAAATTCAACAATGGCAAATGAAAATCAAAACTTAAACCAAGCTGTTCATCCAGCACAAGTCTTTTAACGGATACCGTTTAAGTTTCCACATGAGCATTTTACATTACATTTCACGGCAACCCCGCCGAACTTTGCGAATATATCCGCGCTGTAGAGGACATATTCACTCAATTTTGGCAACCAGATGTCAATGCCTATATCAATAAATTACTTTTATCTGCTACTCGCAACCGTTTAAAAGGTGCAGCCTTAGAAATTGTGACAGGACACACGTACATTTCATGGTTAGAACTGAAACAAGTTTTAATAAATAATTTCGGTGACCAACGTTTCGAATTAAACATTCAAATGGATCTTTCCAGACTTAGACAAAATCAAAAAGAAACCCCTATCGACTTTTTCAATAAAATTAGATCCCTTTTAGCCATCTTAAATTCAAAAATATCTTTAGGAAATGAAATTCAAGTAATCAAAGATCATAAATTGCAAACTTAAAAAAGTTTAGCCTTAAAAGTTTTTATAAGTGGTTTATTAGAACCTCTTGGCAGCTTCATAAGAAGTCGTGCACCAAATTCTTTAGAGCAAGCACTAACGTTTGTAAAAGATGAACTAGACATTCGCTATTTTCAAGGAAAAAATTTCTCGATTAGTAATAATACTAGTCAATCACAAAAGAAATTTACACCACAAAATCAATCTAAGACACCATTCAAGACTCAATATTTTCCGATTCATTCACAAAACTATCAAAAGCCACCACAATTTCAACTAAATCCCAGATTTCAAACCAATCAAATCCATTTCCAAATTCCAGATTTCCAGCTTATCAAAAATCTAACCAAAGCCAAATTTTAAGCCAACTTTTAAACCCGAACCCATGGAAACTACTACCATTCAAAACGCCCAGCTTCACAACAGTTAGGCACCCAAAATAAAAATTATAAACCCAATTTAGACCAAATAACTACATTCGACAATCTATTCAACCGAGAAATTTCCATTCCGAAGAATTGTTTAACAAACATGTCGCTAATCAATCACAATATGAACCCGAATATGACCAACAACCTTACTATAATGAGGAAACTCCCGAAAAATTCGAAATGGCAGAAGGTAACCAAATAAGTTAGTGCGTTTTTTGATGGTAAGATATAAATATTTATTAAGAAACAATAATACACTATTATTCATCGAAGTAATTACCATCACACTCAATGACCTTTTGCCAACGTGACACCAATTTTTGTATGCCGGTATTGTAGAACTATATGGATTTTGAATAAAAAAATTGACGGACTGCATTTATTACATCAACTCGAGTTTTGAACTGCCTATGCCTCATATAGTTGTCAAGAGACAAAAAAAGGTGGTAATCGCTTGGCGAAATGTCAGGAGAGTAAGGAGGGTGTGGCAACGTTTCCCAGCCAAGTTCGGAAATTTTTTCCCGGGTCACTCTTGCGGTATGCGGCCTGGCGTTATCCTGTAAGAATACCAATTTCTTTCTATTGATCAGAGAAGGCTGTTTTTGGATGAGTGCTGCTTGTACTCGCTGAAGCTGTTCACAATGCAAGTTAGCATTGATGGTTTGATCCGTTTCCAAAAACTCATAATGGACAATTCCGGTTGCTGTCCACCAAACACACAATAAAATCTTGTTTGGGTGCAAGGAAGCCTTGGAATGTGTGGTACCGAATCAGTAGGCGACAACCAATGATACAAACGCTTAGAATTTGAGTACAATATCCACTTTTCGTCGTAGGTTAACAGTCGATCAAGAAAAGGTTCATTATCGTTGCATGATATGTTTGCCCAACAAATGGTAAGACGACTTAATTTGTTATCATTTGAGAATTCATGTGGGACCCATTTGCGTAACTTCCACGTCTTTCCTAGCTGATGAAGGTGCAAACGAATGGTTTCATCACTCACATTGAACCTTTCTGGAAGCTCTAGGGACGTTGTCCTGGAATTTGCCTCCACAACCTGTTGAATATCCTCGTTGTTAATGATCTTCGGTCTCCCAGAGCGTGCTTCATCGGTCAAGCTGTGATCTCCCGAAGAAAATTTCTTGAACCACTTCTGTGCTGTTCGATCACTTACGGCATCGTCTCCGAATGCGCTACATATTTTTCGCGCCGCCACTGCAGCTTTGGTACCGACTTTGTACTCATACAGTAAACAACCTCGAATTAAAGTTTTATTCGTTGCCATTTTCAACTATTTAAAACTAGGAATTAAACAATTGTCACCAAATGTGTATGTATCCGATAAAAGAAGGATTCATACTAAAGTAGATGACAGATAACAAACAAGTGCTATCGATCAACAACGTAAAAATATTCGTGGCACTCTGCTGTATACAAAAACCGCACAAACTTATTTGGTTACCTGTAATTGCCACACATACTTCAATGAATTAGACCCAACCACAGATTTCTTCTCTTTACCTGAAACAGATTCAGACATCGAGGAAGACCTGGACGAAGCCGTAAATTTTCGCTAAATGCATCGGTAGAAACTTTTTCATTAAACCCAAAATCAAATTTACCCTATATTATTATACCTCAAACTGGCGATAAACTACTAATCGATACTGGCAGTTCACGTACTATTCTTTCACCAAAATTTGTACACACAAATTACCCCGACTCAATTTATGAACATCCTTTCGAAATTTCCACTTCTCATGGAACTACTTATCATAATTTGGTAGCAGAAGTACCTATTCAAAATTTATTTTCAGAAGATGGAACACATCTTTGCTATTTACTTGATATTCACGAAGAATATGTAGGACTAATAGGCACAGACCTCTTAGCTAAGCCTGCAAACATCGACTATCGATGGATGCATATTCAAACTGAAAAAACTACACTTCCATTCTACTACAACCATTCCAAATTAAAACAAGAAGAACAAAAACGCAATCAGTGCAATTTTTCCAAAATTAAACCCTCTAAGGGCATTTTAAGACACATTACGTTACCACCGCGAACAGAACAATTTGTTACTTTACCCGCAGTAGGAAAAGATGGATATAAATTAGCTGCTAAACTAAATTTTACCAAAAATATAATAATCCCTTCGGCAATAGTTACATTAAAAAACAACTGGTTCCAAACAAGTTTAATAAACACATCAGATACATCCCAAACATTATTGATATCGCAACCTCTCATTTTAGAAGACTACATTGTAAAAGAAAAAATTCAAATAAACAGTCATTTTATCTCAAACCCTCGACAGAAACAAATACTTCTTCAAAATTTAGAAGATAATTTAAGACTAGATCATTTAAATTTATTTAATTTGCACTCAGCCAACAGCCGTTAGGCCAATTACAGGCGTCGCTGTGCAGTTATGAGGACTTCCAACCCCACTAACGACTGTCATGATGTTTTATGACCGCCGGGACCAACTTTTTTTCATGATAGCCGTACCACGAGGCGCCGAGAGATGCAGCCGTGGAACTCCCATCCAAGTTCTGACCAGAGAGAGCGTTGCTTAACTCTGCTGATCGAACGTGGACGCTTGTTCAAGCTACACCACTCGGGACCCAAGAAGAAATAACTTTATTAACAAACCTTTGTTTAGATTATAAAGAAATATTTGATACCCCTGAGATTCCTCTATCGACTACAATTTTAACCAAACACCGCATACGAACGAAAACATACACCCCGATTTTTACCAAAACATACCGCTATCCACATATACACCAACAAGAAGTCAAGCAACAAATTGACAAAATGCTAAAAGAAGATATAATCGAACCTAGCGAATCACCACATAACTTTCCAATTTGGGTAGTCCCAAAAAAACGTGATGCCTCAGGCAAGCAAAAATGGAGAATCGTTATCGATTATAGAAAACTTAATGAACAGACAATCGACGACAAATTTCCCTTACCCCGAATAGAGACAGTTTTAGACCATTTAGGCAGAGCAATCTATTTTACGACTCTCGACTTAGCCTCCGGTTTCCACCAAATTGAAATAGACCCCCGAGATAAAAAAAAACAGCTTTTTCAACAGAAAAAGGACATTTTCATTTCAAAAGAATGTCTTCCAATTTAAAAAACTCTCAAGTTACTTTACAAAGAGCCATAAATACCGCTTTAACAGGTTTAACACCAAATCAATGTTAGTATATCTCGACGACATTATTGTTTATTCGACTTCATTACAACAACATATCGAGCGACTCAAAAGCGTATTTCAAAAATGTAAAGACACCAATTTAAAAATTCAACTCGACAAATCCGAATTTCTTCAGAAAAATGTAAAATATTTAGGCCATATAATAACACCTGACGGAATAAAACCAGACCCTTCTAAAATAGAAGCCATCAAAAATTTCCCATTACCTAACACTAGAAAAGAAATAAAATCATTTTTAGGACTTTTTGGATACTATAGAATATTTATAAAAGACTTTGCAAAAATCACTAAATTCCTCACTTTTTGCTTAAAGAAAGACAATAAAATTATTCATACCCAAAACTTCAAAGATTCTTTCGATTATTGTAAAAACCTTTTAACCAACGAACCAATTTTGCAATATTCAAATTTTAACAAGCCGTTTGAACTCACTACTGATACCTCAGAATATGCTCTTGGTGCAGTTCTTTCACAAGATGGTAAACCCATTAGTTACGCTTCACGTACATTAAATGACACTGAACAAAAATACAGTACTATAGAATGCGAATTATTAGCCATTATATGGGCTACAAAACAATTTCGACCTTATTTATTTGGAACTAAATTCACGCTTTTCACGGATCATAGACCTTTGACATTAAGTATTTACCTGGAAAAATGAGTTCAAATTCATCCCTTAAGCATGTGCGATAATATATTTGAAGACATCCACAAACTCTTAAATGACTCTGACTGACTAGACGCACCCGAACCTTTACCACACAATTTTAGCACAATAGGTACCGAATCGTGCAGAGACACCAAACTTATCAGATTTATTCGATACACCAATTATTAGAACACCATCAAATAATGAAAACGACTCTTTAGTAGACACAGTACACACCCAATTAAGTTCAACGCCCGTAATAGATATTTGCGACAAACCTTTGCAACATTTTAGTAAACAAATAGAATTTATTGAAGCCAATTTGCCTAAACAAATTCAAAGCACAAAATTCGACGGAAACATTCATTATTCAGTTTTCGTGAACTCGAATAGTAAAAATTCAAAATTTCATGCGTTATTAATAGAACACTGTCAACCCAAAACTCATTATTATTGCCATTTCTCTAACGATAAATTATACCAAGAATTTTCTCAATATGTCAGTTCAATAACAAATGAAAACACCCCCAAATTCCACAGATGTACGACACAAGTTGCATACATAATTAAATCTGAAGAACGACACAACCAAATTATTAATTATCACCATGGTAAAACGAATCACAGAGGAATATCCGAAACAATAGAACATCTACAAAGAAACTATTTTTGGAAGCCAACGACATTAAAAATTTTATTAACAATTCTCAAATTTGTAGAACACAAAAATATAACAGAAATCCCATTAAGGAACCTCTTTAATTAACTCCAACTTTTAATCGACCATTTCATACAATTCATATGGATATATTTGAAATAAAAGGAATTAAATATTTAACGTTAATAAACGCTTTTTCCAAATTCGCCCAAGCCTATCAATTACGATCCAGTAACATGATCGATGTGACAGATCGACTATTCTTTTTCATTACAACCTTTACGGCCCCTAACACATTAATAACATATAACGAATTTAATAAACAACCTTTCCTAAGCTTTTTACAAGCACACAAAATTCAATTGCATACAACAACACCTTATTATCACGAATCAAATTCCCCAGTAGAACGTTTTCATTCGACATTAATAGAACACTATAGACTTTTAGGAGAAATGTCTGAACACAAGAAAATACAATATTGTGTAATGGCTTACAACCATACTATCCATTCAAATTTAAAATTATCACCTTTCGGAATAGTATTCGGACATACCGACAACAAGAACCCTTTCGACCTAGACCAGTGATTCCCAAAGTGGGCAATATCGCCCCTTGGGGGGCGCTGGAACGATCCAGGGGGGCGATAGTAGCCTCCGGTGCATTTGGGGGGCGGTGAATGTAAATAAGGGGGCGGTGAAAGCTTAAAGAAGGAAGAGAAGATAAGAAGATTTAGAAAAACCATTCGTACATATTTGATCTGTTGTGTAACATAGTGTAAGATTATTTTCCAAATAAACACACAAAATGCAAGTTACGGATTTATTTATTCGATGAAGACTATTTACCATTATTAAATATTCTTATTCTTCTTCATACCATTTGTTACTTTATTCAGTCTGTTTATTCTCCGTTTCTATAATTTTACTTTATCACACCCTTTGATACACCATCCAGAAAGTAAATAACATTATAATAAAAGGTTTCTATTATTCAAATTTGCTTTTACTCAAAATACAGGTTACAAATTCAGAAAAAATTTGTGTAGTTAAAAAAAATCATTTTTTCTAGCACTAATTTATACAAAATTTCTAAATGGTATATTTTATTATAACATTTCATAATTAACTTTTTCAGATAATCATTTGAGTTTGGCTTTCACTTTAGTTATTCCGATTGTAAATTAATACCTACAAATTAAAATCTAAGCTCTGATGTTACTAAACAACTAAATCGATTTATATACTCGAACCTTTTTAATGAACTATTCACAATTTTACAGTAACTGTATGTAATGTATCATTCATTAAACAATTCTCAAATATTTATGTTGTACTTTTAATGTCTAAATCCCCCGTTGTACTTTTTAATTGCTAATTAATTTATTCTTTCAAAATAATTTCCTACCTAGAAATACTATTACTTATAGATAATTATCAGTTTCAAGAAGCTACCACTACAATATTTTTCTGTTTGTTCGCTTAAAGAATGTAGATTTCCAGGGGGCGCTGAGTAATTTTTTTTCTGAAAAGGGGGCGGTAGGCCAAATAAGTTTGGGAACCACTGACCTAGACTATGAAAAATTACTTTTCGAAAATTATGTAGTTAATCACAGAGAAAAAATGAAACATCTTTACAGCGCTCTGTAAAATAAACAACGCTCCACAAAAGAAGCACGAAACGACAAACTTAATAAATCTCGAAATACTAAATCATTCAAAATTGGGGACCAAGTTTACATTAGGATAAACTCACGTAATAAAAAAGATCCTAAATTTATAGGTCCCTATATAGTAGACAAAATTAATGAACATGACACGTACGATGTTAAACACGTACACAAAAACACAATATTAAAAAGACATGCCAATGATCTGATGCCTTTTACAGGACATTATCGATCATCCTCTTCGCCATCGCCTGGCACCACCTCAAATATGACATAACAATTGAGATATACACCCCTGTATTGACTGACTATCAAACTCTTAAAAATAACCTTCTAGCGTCAATTTCACTTTTAGAAAACAAAAACTTCCCAATGAGCCATAGACACTTTGTAGACTAAAAAGACATTTTAATTAATCATAACAATCAGCTTTTAATTCTCAAACAATATATTAATAAAGCAGATCAACTGCTATTTCAATTATTTCCCGAAATGCAAAGCATCAGACAATAACGTGGATTAATAGATGGACTTGGCACAGTAATAACATTCATCACCGGTAACTTACACCAAGAAGATGGAAACAGATACGAAGAAATAATTTCTAAACTGACTCACAATTTCGAAACCCCAAAGAATGTTTTGTTAGAACAAACTCAGATCCTTAATAGCACCCTATCTACAA
Organism: Agriotes lineatus; assembly: GCA_940337035.1. Taxonomy (NCBI): domain Eukaryota; kingdom Metazoa; phylum Arthropoda; class Insecta; order Coleoptera; family Elateridae; genus Agriotes; species Agriotes lineatus. The sequence goes on from OW679202.1 coordinate 13,369,161, forward strand.
TACACGACCTCTCCGAGAATCAAAAAGTATTAAATCATAACTTAAATAAAATCTTACTAGATAACGTAAACATTGAACAAATACTAGCCGCAACTTCTACCTATTCAGTGATAAATCAATCAATTCAATCATAACAACTATTTATTAATATTTGGCTTGAATTAGAAAACGCATTAACTTTCGCACAAAAACAACAACTTCATCTTTCCCTCATTGACAATAATGAACTAATCCAATCCCTTAATCAAATAACAAAATCCTTAACCAAACTTCAAAGTAATAATAATAAGGGTTTAGCTCTTCCTTACCCTGGAGAATACGAAAACCGCCATTTGTACGAATCGATTATAACGACAAAAATGTACCAGAAAGATAAAATCTTCACGTTCATTTTCGAAATCCAGCTGATTACAACACTTTCGGAATACCAATTAATTAAATTGATTCCTTTCCTGGCATACAGCACGAATAACGAATTTCAAATAACAATCCCTTCCTACAATACTTTACTATTTAACTCTGATTTTAGTGTACCTATCGATATTAGTCAATGTCAACAAACTTCAGTAAATAACTACTTCTGTTCCCGAGATGATCATTTCAGCATCCCAAACTCGAAATTGTGCGAAACACAATTGTTGTCCTTTCATGACAATCAAACTTGTCGACCATATATTTTCAATTTAACTGCAAATAAAATTTTGCAGATAGATTCAGCTACGTGGCTTATTAGTTCACCCATTAAAACAATTTTAGATATTCAATGCAATCAGATTATTACAAAAAGAGAAATTACAGGATCAAATTTAATACATCTAACTCCTGACTGTTCAGTTCTAATAGATCAAGACGAAATACTGTTCACCATGAAATCTACGTCCACAAAACAGATTATTTTACAATTGCCCAGTATAAGTAAATTACGAATAGATGAATCAAAATTAATTAATATTTCAAAAATTGACCTATCCCCTATTAACACACAAGAGTTAGTCAATAACCAATTAAAACTGACAAACCATAAGGATAAGTTGATAAACAACAATATCCATTTTGTAAATAAGTTAAGTTTAATTTCCTTCATTATTATCATATTATTAATTACTATGTTCATAATCATCATACTATATTTATATTGTAAACGTGACTCTTTCAAATCAAAACTAATGAAACTATTGCGAAAATCGCAGAATGAAGCGATCGTATTAAACGACACTCAAAATTATTTTACTTCAATGTCAAAATATAACTTAAATACAGCTTCACGGTATTTAAGATTCTTAGATAGGAGGAGTTACGTGTCTAGAAACGCTTACTAGCTTAGAGATAAGATTAGATTCTGCTAGATCTGCATACAGTTCCTAGAACTTTATGATAACGCCTATGGGAACGAAAACTAGCTTGCATTTCTTTAAGATAAGAGTTTTCCTTATTGCTAAGATACTTCTTGCATCCAGTTCTGTTTCGACACTCAGGTTAGCCTGTCCTGTATCAAGTGTGTGGAGCAGAGCTCCGACGTCTCTAATGTGTTTAGTGTTTTAAGTACAAATAAATGCTTTTTAAAAACACTAATCGTCGTTAAATAAACATAACTAGCGTTACTTTATTCCAGTTTTCAGGTATGGTTTGCGGTTTTTTTAGTAAGCGTTTCTTTGATTATTTTTGCCAGTGGATCATTTTCTATTGACCTTTATTGTGTCAAATATTTAACACTATTTGGCATGAAACAAATATTTGCTAATCATTTTGAAATTTCTTATATTTATTCTCTTTAGAAGTAAGAGCAACACACGGAAAAACACAATGATGCCGGCCCTGAAACACACGTTAAAAATGTTTTACACATATATGACGTTCCATATGTATAGGTTTAAATGGAACATGTTCCATGTAGACAGCTCAAGAAACTCATTTGAAGGATAAAGGCAGAATGGTGAGATCGAAAGCTTGCTTGTAGACCGCGACTAAAATCGGACAGAAGGGGAATAGTTTAGCTATGAAACTCAAAAACATCAAGTATGAAGTATGATCAAATTCGTGTTGTTTAATAATTTTCAGACTAGTTAGCATTAACATTGAGCAATTTAAGATTCGATTAATATTATTGTTACCTAATGAGTTTGCTTATAAAACGTGTTGACAACCAGTGTAGTACCGAAAGGTGGAGCACTGACGCAATTATAATTTTGCGATCAATAAATTGTAGGCTCTCAAGAAACTAGCTTCAAAGTGGTATTTTTGATTAAAATCGTTATCTTACAAAATACGGCATTTGACTTTGTATATGGTACATTGTAAATCTATAAAACTTTAATGAGAAGCACTTCAAACACTTAAGAAAAAAGACGATCCAGGATCAACGACCGCTCGTTATAAGAAGTCAAGGAGCCATGGCTCTACCGTAACAAACCAGTCGTTCAAGGATATTTTGTTCTGAAAGAAACATTTTTTTTACTTATTTTTCATCATTCCTCTTATTTTAAGGCTGAAACAAAGCACAAGTAATTTGTATTTCATGAATATAAACTGTACGATAAGCGCTTGCTTACTTTCACAGATGCATTTAAGCCAGATTTCAGCGGCTCAGCTTTTCTACAGTTTATAGACTTGCAGCGGGGCGAGAGTGGCTACACCCAAGCCACTTTGCAATAAAGAGGCCAATAGGACGATTACCCCACTGCCACATAAACGGAATATTAAATTACTCGTAATAAGCACAATAATTTTACCAGTTAAAAGCAATGTTACCAAAATGTGCCCACCGAAAATAAATCAAGTGATAGAAAGTGGAGTCTTCCTAAATCAGCTCTATTTTCTTTTTATGTTTATGATAGATCAATTTAAGATTAAATGTTAGATACTCAAAACAGAACTTAAATAACCGTCACTTTACTATGACAAAAGTTGTAACAAAGCGTCTGAATGAACATTGCATATCCTCGAAAAAATCATTAAAGATTTAATCTGGTTACCTAGATTTTTTTAATCGTTAGTTTTAGTGCCACTAATTATCCACTGTTGTAATTTGGTTATTATAAACACAATTTTGTATATTTATAAATCGCATGGAGCAATTATTGCTCCCGAGCAACAATTGAAATTAATAAACTAACCTGATTTTGAAACAACCTAGAAGAAGCCCACCCCACAATACATCTGTAGGAGCATTAAATTACCTACAGAATATATTACAACTTGACTAACATATACTAAAACTAAAAAGATATACATAATTACAGGCCTAAAAGAATTGGTAACTTAAACTTGTTTGTATTGCGACTTTGGCCTTTAAGGTGATAAATAAATGAGCTATAAGCAAAGCGACACATTTTTAAATTTATTCTGTTATTCCAGTTAACTAGTATTTTTCAAACCTGAAAAACTATTGTTACGATTTATCTTCTGGGCTATTAAAAATTATACGCCGCTTCTTGTTTTAAGCATTTATTTACAGCAATGTAACTTAACGATTTAACAAAAACACAAGAACTATTAATACGGAACACAAATTATTTATACACTAACAGGAACTATTTCTAACAACAAATACACTTTATGTATTTACACACGACTTAAACACGAATGATTTATATGGCAAGCTTCGCGCACTCCAAAGCTAAATTCGGACTGTCCGTTTTTCCGCTGCGCTTGCTTATATATCGCCGGGTGATCCCTTCTGTAAGTTTCGCGATATGACTAGACTATTTTAGCAATGCTGACGTGTCGCAAATAAATTCGAACTCGACATTGTTTTTAAATGGCATTCATCTGATTTGTCAAACTTGTATTCCGGAATATTCATTTTTACTAAGATATTTCCACTATTTTCAACAAAATATGGTCATAGAAAAAAAAACCTTTGTTACTATATAGAAATATTTATATTCCATTTCCTTTGAATTTTCGAAAACTCTACCATCGAAAGCAGTATTATTTTACAATAATTGTATTCATAACATACTGAAAAACATGATGTAGTTTACAAGAAAATAAATTTACATCTCCCTATATTCGAAACAAGAATTTTGAAGTTTTCAAACACCAATGCTGTACACATACATAATCTGTAACCCCTTACACCGTTTATACAGTGTCGGGGTGCCGCCGGGCGCACAGGGCCGCTGAGGGTATATGCATTTTTAAATTCGGCGGAGGTACTTGAGGTAGTGGAGCCTGTCTAAGCTAGAACACTACGCCCGCTCTCCAGATGTTCACCCATCCAAGTACTGACCAAGCAGACTGAAGTTTAACTTTTACAAGTGCCATGAGATATGCAACACCGCTCAGCCCTACTGCCCGCACCAATGCTGTATAAGTTGGCAAAGTCAAGTTTGTATTTAAGTTATGTCTAAGGCATGAAGGAAATGATGATGATGATTTCTTAATTTTGCATTACTTATTTATTCATTTACGTTGATAACGTTATCGATTTACTCATATTTCTGTTGTGTAACGAAATATCCAAAAAATAATACCATGAACCACTAGCAAATTCGTTTGACTAATAAAAATATAAAATAAAATAATATAATAAATAATTAATAATACGTAATTGCAGTAGAACTTTCATTATTAAACGAAACGGTATAACATGTCTACGTTCAGCCCCATATATGACTTACCACGTTCATCGGTATTCGGTATCTATTTAAGCTACATGAATATGGCTTACCTGAAAAAAAAGACTTGCATTAATAATATAATTTCATCTTTTACAAACTTATAGTATACATATTATGGCATTAGTTTATACATAAGCCTTTAAAAAGCACATGCGACGCGTTTAAGAACATGACGCGAGGCGGAATGTTTTATACTTCGCTAGCGCCTTAATGGCACTTATTTACGTGTTTCATACGCTCTCCATTCTACAATCGTGACGGAAATATAAAAAATTACTTCAATAACACTTTTTTTGGCTCATTGTATTGCATATTCTAGAATATAACATTCAAATTTACGAAAAAGCGTGCGATTTACATTTTTTCACACGTCACCCATGGCAACGTGAGAAAAAAACGTAATTGGCACACAAAAATTAAGAGTGCTATTAACAATCACCTTTGAGACTAGAAACTGTGCAAAAAGTTGTAATTTTGAAACGATAGTATAAAATATTATATATAAGAGTAAGTAGAATAGGGACAGTTCACCCCCACTCCTTTTAATTGATTAAGCCTTGAGGGCATAATAATTAAATTGATAATTGCGCAATAATTAACTTGCCTGGGGCTTTTTAATAATTAAATTGCATGGGGCACGAAGCGGCGGCTATTTTGGATTTTGATTTCGCCAAGTGATGATAGGGCGCCATTTTGTTTTAATTGAAGCGGCGGCCATTTTGGATTTTGATTTCGCCACGTGAGGCTAGTGCCATTTTGTTTTAATTGAAGCGGCGGCCATTTTGGATTTGATTTCGTCACGTTACACACACTTTCTCTCTCACAATCATGCTATCCCTCTTGCATTCGTTGAAAGCGATTCTTTATCTTTATCGTACTAACTGTAAGATTCTGTCTTGCACGTTCTAAAGTCTAAAGTCTCTAGTCTACGGAGACTGGTTAATATAATGACTGGCAATGTCCGCCTCTATGAACGACTGTTTAAATGGTTGCCTACCAATCCTTATCTCTATGAACGGCTGTTTAAAGGGTTGCCTAACAATACTCTTATGAAATCTTGACTGATTTTAATATATTGGTTTCGAAAATAACTGTTATTAAGAGAAACTTAAGAAGTATACTCTTTTGCTTCCATCTTTTTCTGCTAGAACACCAACCGTTGGAAATTTTCCCCCTAGTATTTACGATAAATACGGAAATCTTATATACCCTTAATCTGCTTACGTTACAAAAGGCTATTTGTGAATCCAATAATTAAAACTCGAAAAGTGTTGTGTGACAAACTAAATAAAATGAAAGCATTGTAAATCCGTAAAATATCGCTTAATTTCGATAATATAGTAATTTTCAAACTTACGAAAGTAATTACAAAAGGCTATTTGTGAACCCAGTTAATTAAGAAGTTTCTGTTTATAGATCTAAGTGTTAATGAGATTAGTTCCGTAAAATATCGCTTAATTTCACACAAATTAACAATGCTTGCGAACAATTCGAAAAAAGATGTCGATGCATTTGTGTTAGCGACAAAATGCTATTTATTGTAAATTTTGGTTTACACGAAAAAATATTATGTGAATACATTAAGAAGGAGTTATGTTAATGACTCGATATTATGGGAGATTGTATTCAAATTTAAAATTTAAGTTACTGCAGAGATACAAAATTTGGCATCACGCAAAAGTTATAAAATAAAAAGAATAAACCAACAATGACTGCTTTTAATATATTGTTTTCGAAAATAATTGTTAATTAACTTGTTTTGATGCAAGAAGTTTCATGCAATTAGATTTACCGATAAAAGTGAAATTGTAGAAAGAACGCTAAGGAGGCTTGCTGGTTTCAAACGTGTTTGAACTATGGAATTGTTTTAATACTATCTAACTTAATTTTTATCTTGTATTTTAAGTCTATATGTGATTCCTCTATTTCTTTTTAGAGTCTATCTTATTTAAATCTAGGAACTTTTTCTAGTTATATATACACTTCCCGCAGACGCAGGCGCGCCCAAATCTAGTGACTTTTTTAAATCTAGGGAATTTATCTAGTTACATGTACTTTCTTATGAAACACCCTGTATGTTGGTAGTACTGTTGTGTAGACCGTGATATGCATATGCCTTTACAGGAAGAAAACTTACGAAATTACTTTAAAAATCCATGGAAAAAACAATTGGAAATAATAGTGGGTATAATAATGATTATGGAAAATATCCATGTCGGAATACTTGGGAGTAAAAAATGGGTGTAAAAGACAAATTTCCAACATTAGCATGCAGCAACTAAAAGGAAAGATTAAGATTGCACAATGCCATCGTTTGAAGGAACTCCAGGAAGGAACAGAACTAGTTGTAACTGGAATTAAACACATTTATTACAGAAACAGAAAATATAAATACCTGGGGACATGGATAAATGAAAATGGAGACCAGACAAAGGAAATTAAAACCCGCATAGAAATTGCTAGATCTGCATTCGTTAAAATGCAGAGAATATTTTGCAGTAGAGACATAAACTTAGAATTAAGAACTAAATTTCTACTCTGCTACGTCTTCTCTACACTATTATATGGAGCCGAAGCTTGGACCCTGAAGAAAAGGGAAATTAAAAGACTAGAAGCATTTGACAGTGTTATCGAAGGATGCTTAGGATTTCTTGGGTGGATCACGTCACAAACATAGAGGTGCTTTGCAGCATGAATAAGGAGGAAGAAATAACAATAACCCTTAAGAGAAAGAAACTAGAATATCTGGGCCATGTCATGAGAGGAACAAGATATTCCCTGCTTAAACTAATAATGGAAGGGAAAATACTAGGAAAAAGAAATATAGGAAGCAGAAGATTGTCGTGATTCAATATGAGTTCTAACCAATTGTTTAGGGCGGCAGTGGGTAAAATAAAAATTGCCATGATGATGTTCAACCTCCGTTAGGAGATGGAACCTTAAGAAAAAGAAACGTAAATTTTAAATTGGAACACAAGGTTGTAACTGGAATTAAACACATTTATTGCAGAAACAAAAATCGTTATATTTTACAGTTCGAAAATAAAGAAGCCCTGTATGTAACCAACTTCTGACTCCAAAAACAAATAGAGGAATCACATATAGACTTAAAATACAAGATAAAAATTAAGTTAGATAGTATTAAAACAACTCTATAGTTCAAACACGTTTGAAACCAACAAGCCTCCTTAGTGTTCTTTCTACAATTTCACTTTTATCGGTAAATCTAATTGCATGAAACTTCATGCATCAAAACAAGTTAATTAACAATTATTTTCGAAAACAATATATTAAAAGTAGTCATTGTTTGTTTATTCTTTTTATTTTATAACTTTTGCGTGATGCCAAATTTTGTATCTCTGCAGTAACTTAAATTTTAAATTTGAATACAATCTTCCATAATATCGAGTCATTAACATAACTCCTTCTTAATGTATTCACATAATATTTTTTCGTGTAAACCAAATTTACAATAAATAGCGTTTTGTCGCTAACACAAATGCATCGACATCTTTTTTCGAATTGTTCGCAAGCATTGTTAATTTGTGTGAAATGAAGCGATATTTTACGAAACTAATCTCATTAACACTTAGATCTATAAACAGAAACTTCTTAATTGACTGGGTTCACAAATAGCCTTTTGTAATTACTTTCGTAAGTTTGAAAATTACTATATTATCGAAATGAAGCGATATTTTACGGATTTACAATGCTTTCATTTTCTTTAGTTTGTCACTCAACACTTTTCGAGTTTTAATTAACTGGGTTCACAAATAGCCTTTTGTAATGTAAGCAGATTAAGGGTATATACGGTTTCCGCATTTATCGTAAATATTAGGGGAAAAATTTCCAACGGTTGGTGTTTTAGCAGAAAAAGATGGAAGCAAAAGAGTATACTTCTTAAGTTTCTCTTAATAACAGTTATTTTCGAAACCAATATATTAAAATCAGTCAAGATTTCATAAGAGTATTGTTAGGCAAACATTAAAACAGTCGTTGATAGAGGCGGACATAGCCACTCATTATATTAACAAGTCTCCGTAGACTAGAGACTTTAGACTTTAGAACGTGCAAGACAGAATCTTACAGTTAGTACGACAAAGACAAAGAATCGCTTTCAACGAATGTAAGAGGGATAGCATGATTGTGAGAGAAAAAGTGTGTGTAGCGTGACGAATACAGAGCATCACGTGACAAAATCAAATACAAAATGGCCGCCGCTTCAATTAAAACAAAGTGGCGCCCTATCATCACGTGGCGAAATCAAAATCCAAAATGGCCGCCGCTTCAATTAAAAAAAATGGCGCTCTAGCATCACGTGGCAAAATCAAAATCCAAAATGGCTGCCGCTTCGTGCCCCAGGCAATTTAATTATTAAAAAGCCCCAAGCAATTTAATTATTGCGCAATTATCAATTTAATTATTATGCCCTCAGGACTTAATCAATTAAGAGGAGTGGGGGTGAACTGTCCAAAATGGCGAAGTGCCCCAGGCTATTTAATTATTACGCAATTATCAATTTTAATTAGAGGTTTAATTGTGCCCTCAGGGCTTAATCAATTAAAAGGAGTGGGGGTGAACTGTTCTTATTCTACTATTACTGTAACAATTAATATTTCCCACTTGTTAAGAAAACACTTCTTGGTATAAAAAAAATCGACAACTGCGAATTAATGCAACTGATCCATAAAATAATCTTTAACCGAAGACAGGTTTGAATAATACAATATCGAAAACAAAGCTTCGATTGAAAAATGTAGAGATAGATACATCTTCACCGCTTTTTTACATAAATGTAACCTCCTTCTGCCAACCTGTTAATAAGACGTAAATATAGGCTTTAGTTGACCACGCTTAATATTAAACACACATCCTAACAAGAAGGTATGGCAGTTCATACCTTTCGGATAAAATGCAACTCCCTAGCCTAGAACTTGCCTACAAAGGACGTCAAGTTAGAATCAATTATTTAATAGTCTCTGATTAAATTAATTTTCGTTCCTTTAAAGTTTAAACTATGCAACTGTTCTACTTTTCTTGTGGAGTTTCAGGGAAAACCCGCCATAATTTACTATCAGCTTGAATGCTTTAATTAAGAGCGATTCTTTTAAATAATGTAAAGCCGTTTCAGCATGCCCTCAAGACGTTTTGATAAATTGGAACCTCAAAGCAACAGGTCACAAGAGCAAATCCTTATCTGACCTACTACTTCAACTTGAGAAAAACTACAAACTTTAACGAGCGAAAGAATTTTCAATCTCTCGCCACTTCAAGTCATTAAAAAAACATCAACTAGTGCTTCGAACACTTCACTAGGTTACGTATGATAAATTTGTGGTCTTCTGCAGAGTTTGACGTGGGAAAATCACACGATACAGTAAGATACATTTTGCCTGTGTACTTTTTACTTAAGATCAACTGAGAATAATTAGCAAATGATGTGCTTAAAAATAATGACACAATATTAATTAATAAACGTCGGTATTCCGTAGCACTCGATATTATTAATTATAAGGACAATTTAATTTAGCAAGAGAACCCTATAATAGTAAGATCACCGAAAATATTTGCGTTTGTATGAGCTCAAATTAAATTGAAAATAAATTCTTCTTCCGACCTTTCATGTTTATGTCAAGCATTTAAGCTTTCGTTGATGGAATGAAAAGATGGACAGTATAATTATAAGAGCGTTTGTTGTTGATATTTTACGAACGCAAAATAATTTTAATAGTTATAACTAAGACTTTGTAACATAAAAATAACTTGGGAAAAATTAAGACTGATACGCGAATTGCTCTAACGGCGCGTGTACCAAACTTTGTAAAATTTTGAAGCCATCGGTTCACGGCACTTTTGCCGAAGCCGTCTAATAAGAAAGCACACGCATTTCTGCGGTACCTAAATTTTTTTAGAGGGTTGCTCACAATAATGTTTTAAGCATCCTAAATCATCTTTTGAAATACTAGGAACCGACCAACCGGTAAGAATAGTTTGGTTGTTTTTAAACTTCACTAATTAGCGGCGTGAAGGTTTCTAGTTTGGGTCAAATTTTAAGCCACGTGCAAATAAATTTCAACCGCATCCACCCATCCAGCGACGTCCTAATGGCCGTTTTCCAAAAATGAAACCAAGGTGCTGCACGTTCCGAGGAGCGCCTACATAACAACTTATCGTGAAGATTGGATTCGCCAGTGTTTAGAGCAATTCGAATAAAAGGACAGATAAGTTTTAACTTTCACATTTAACGTCTTTTCGCACAAATAAAACCGTGTCTAGTAAATACTAACAACAACTAGATTAAATTCAAGTTACTCCTCAACCTGACTTTTATTTAACCTACTACCTGCTTCCGCAAAGGTAGCTGCCGTGGTATATAATATAAATAATTTTGGTGTTACAACTTGAACATTTAAAAATATTTCATAAAAATTGAAACATACTTCTATTAGGTATCGTGATAATAGACATCAAAAAACCTTATTTTAATTTAATCAACACCAACGGAACAAGTGAATGTGTTTATAACTGTAACACTGACACCCAACACTGCGACCAGGCCAAACTTGCAATTCCATCATTACGTGATTTTCCGATGTCAGCATGTTACATACACGTGCAGATTATCTGCCTCTGTAAGATGACATTAGTGTCGTCGTTTATTTATTCCATTTTCTCAAGAGAGAAGGCATTTTGAAAGTACCCATGAGGTATGGCAGAACCACAAAATTATGTGCGGTACAAATTAAAGTTCAGGATTTGTACATAAGCTTGCTTTCGATCAGTGGCGTAGCCAGGGAAAGGGCTCGAGGAGCTGAAGACCCCCCCCCCCCAAATGTAAAAAATATATAAAGTCACCTCTTACCTGTCTAGACTGAAAATTGACAATTAAAATCTGTGTAGACCAGAGTTGCATCAATGTAAATTTGTACAGTTTTCGTTCCAAGAATGTAAATTTATTCCAATATTTGCTTCCAATAAATTCTACCTTTGTAGAATTAAAATAACTGTAGCATTACTAAGGTTTATGATTACAGAGATACATTATCTGTACTTTGCATCAATATTTCTGATTTGAAAAATACAGTAATGATTAATTTCACTTCCTTATACTCGTAATAAGTTGTAATATACTCCAGAGAACATTTACAGCCCCTCCCCTATTTTTAGCCTTGAGATGTCAGCCGTTTAACAAAATTTGAGGAATGAGTCCCCCCAGAACGAAAATCCTAGCTACGTCACTGCTTTCGATTTTACCGCAAATCTCTTTCTTAAAGAACTTCCTTCACAACATAAAATATCGAATTTGAAATGTTAAAAATGATGAAACCATAATTCACTCTTCATAACTATGACTAGGGAATACCCGTAAAATATGGTAAACTAAGTTCTGGCAAAAACGATCAGTTTATTAATTATATCAAGAAAATAAAACAAAATTCTCAAAACAATCTCGAACGCCTTCTTATTTTTTGCTACTAAGAGAGAGAAAAATTAATATCTTCATAATGCACTGTTTATTCATTAGCATCAGTTTTAAAATTCTTTTATTTCCACACTTAATCGTAAAAGCATGCTAAAAATTGTATTGTATTGTATTTTTAGTTGAAAGCTCGGAAATCACTATTCAAAATAATACAAAAAGAAAATATGTACGATTCGTACATCCTAAATTTCAAGAAAAAACATTAGTTTTATTATCAGAGTCTGCTTTTTATATTTTACAGTTTGGTTCACCAGATATAAAATTTGAAAAAAAACTTCTTTTGGAATTGCGAATAAACCTTAGGAAATAAGTGATGTCACCTAATCCAGGAAAATATGTTTGGTTAGTTGGTTATGGTAATAATCAAATGTAGAATATTTTCAAAAACTAATAGTACAGGCATTTGTTTAAAAAAATATTTCGCAAAAGCTCTTTCAAAGTGTTCCTTATTTGGAATAGACAGTTACAAATAGTTGTACCCTTTTAATTATTTTTTTTGCACAAATGGTGAAAACTCAATGGGATGCTTTAAAACAACAAATATGAGATTTCTACTTCGCTCGTCTAATAGACGAAGGAAGTATTGTAATCGCGAAAAAATCACTTTCAGACATTTCTTCAGATCTTCACGTTTCAGGTTCCCTAGACGACGGTTTTCTCAATTCCTTCTGTCAGTCTGTCTGTTGGCGGTATAACTCAAAAACTATTTATCGGAAGAAAACAATATTTTGCATGAAGATTATATGTCTGCCTGGCATAAAACCGAGAAAATATATACAGGGTGAGCACTTTAAATAATAAATTTCTGTTTATTTTTGCTTTAACTGAGAAGTATATAAAAGTAATCATTTGCACATACGTCAGGCTGTATCCTTGACAAAATTGAGACCTAACAGATACAGGATAAACATCACAAATGGGATAGAAGCATATGGTGTCTTTATAATGCAGCAGAAACTCGTACAATTCGAGCACGGTCGTGGCGCAGTTATTCAAGCGGCCGCAAGCGGCGAACCCGAGCGGCGGACTAGAAATTGGTTTCGAAATAATAATCTCATTCGCCCGGGAACGCGAGTTCGAATCCCAGCGGACTACTTTTACTTCCTTTTACAATAAAGGAAGTATTGGATTCACCCCAAAAATTCGAAATTGAGTTTTCAACAGATCTTCACGTTTTAGAGTCCCCTGATCCCAAAAAACATTTTTTTTTTTCATTGGTCTGTCTGTCTGTCTGTCTGTGTGTGTGTCTGTCTGTCTGTCTGTGAACAGAATATCTCAAAAACGAAAAGAGGTATGGCGTTGAAACTTCATATAAAAGTTTTGTGTACTATGTAGATGAGACAGCAAGCTTTTGAAGAAAATCGCATAACCGAAACCGTGTTTACTCTTGTGATTTTTCAGTTTTTTTCGATTTTTTCAAAAACGGCTCTAAAGATTTTTTAAACTTTACATTTTTATTACATTTTAAATGTGTATTGATGTGAGATAAGTGATTTTCCAGTTGAATACTTCTAAAATGGGTTTATTTTGTTTTTTTGTTTATTTTTTTTATTAACTCTTATTATAAATAGAACACCCAGTATATTATTACATTTTTGAATTCAGCTTAAAATTCTAGGGAAAATTTGTCTCTTCAACTAACGCTCTATTTTGTACCGTTTTTGCAGAATTTGTAATTTTTGAAAAATTTTGACAAATGCTTAAAACATTTTAAATCAAATTTTTGGCTAATTATAAGATCACTGTAAAAGGAAGTTGTGTGCGTGTATCACACCAGATTTTTTTACTTCCTTTTACGATAAAGAAAGTATTGGATTCACCCCAAAATTCTAAATTGAGTTTTCAACAGATCTTCACGTTTTAGAGTCCCCTGATCCCAAAAAACATTTTTTTTTTCATTGGTCTGTCTGTGTGTCTGTCTGTCTGTCTGTCTATCTGTGAACAGAATATCTCAAAAAAGAAAAGAGGTAAGACGTTGAAACTTTATATAAAGTTTTGTATTCTATGAAGATGAGACAGCAAGCTTTTGAAGAAAATCGCATAACCGGAAGTAGGTGTTTACTTTTGTGATTTTTCAGTTTTTTTTCGATTTTTTCAAAAACGGCTCTAACGATTTTTTTAAAATTTTACATATTTATTACATTTTTAATGTGCATTGATGTGAGCTATGTGATTTTCCAGTTGAATACTTCTAAAGTGGGCTTCTCTTGTTTTTTTTCTATTTTTGTATTAACTCCTATTTTAAATATAAAACCCGGTATATTATTACATTTTTGAATTCAGCTTAAAATTTTAGAGAAAATTTGTCTCTTCAACTAACGCTCTATTTTGTACCGTTTTTATAGAAGTTGTAATTTTTGAAAATTTTTGACAAATGCTTAAAAATTAAAAATAAAATTTTTGACTATAAGATTACTGTAAAAGGAAGTTGTGTGAGTGTATCACACCAGATTTTTTAATTTCTAAATTGATGTAATTCGCGCGAGGCAAGTTCCGTGTAAACCCCTTTACAGTTTTATTGTTTGCGTAATACGTCTTCCTATGAATGTGCGTCTAGACGTTTCATCTATTTATGAAGGGGCTGCTCCGAACCACAGAAACGCATCCGCCTTATTATTACGTCCCCGCTCGTATTTAAATTAGGTAAAAAAACCAAAATATTATCTAACTACATATTTAAATAAATACCGATCGATTTCATTAAAGGTGAAAGCTTCACGTCGATTAAAAATTTAATCGGCATACATTTAACCCTTCAATATGCCAAATTTATTACTACATTTTCACATTATATAGCAACTATTATACCAACCGTTTGCACCGACCGCCAACAAAGCTTCAGTTGCAACTATTTTATCACTTTATGGCTTTTCAGCTGGGCGTAACAATATAAATAAATCCGTCCATAAAAAATGGCACAGTTCGGAAGCGCATTTCAATTATTTTATGTACTGTTCGACCTACTTCGCTAAGAAACCCCGTTCACAGCCCCATTTTATTTCTGTCATGTCACTGTAGGACATTTCCGAGGGTGTTTTGAAAAACTACATCAATGCCGTTCGTGGAACATGATCCTCCTGACCTTAGGCTAAATAGGACCTAAATTCGCATCCTATTTTTATTGGTGGCGATTTACTAGGGCCATGATAACATGGAAATTTTGCAGACAAAATAACGGTAAATGAAGGATCCTGATGAGGACAAACAAGTATGGAAACAAAAGTTCAAAACTTTCGTCTTAAATATTCTCTTATAAATGTGTTATAATGAAGCATTCAACAGCACAATATGTCAAGATTATAATTCTAGTTCTCATTTTAGGCAGTAATTAGATTTTCTTTTAAATTAGAAAGAAAATTATGTAACCTAGATGTAACTGGAGTGATATATTAATCATGTTCTAAAATTTTAGACAAATTACTTTATTAACAAAATAATCAAATATATTAGACACACAATTACGTTAACAAGAATCGGTTTCATGTTTCACCCTTCATTAAAAAAATATTTTACAGAAAACCCCATGTAATTTTATTATAACTTCATTTGGAAGCTAACATTCCGTAAGCTGTTGAAGCTGCAATTCCTCTCCAAGAAAGGAGCCAAGAAAAGCGAGAACATTGCGTTGCGAAAATTCAAGGAACTATTTATTCTGAAGGAACTGTTGGTAGAAGGGCAATTAATCAGAATTTGGTGTATAAAATTACGAAATTCAATACACTAGATTCATTTAGTCTACGTCGACGATAAGCCACATAAAATACGGGCGAGGAAGTGAGCGCTTAAAAGTTTTTAATTTAAAGACAATAAATAACTCGAGTTTATTTTCCCATTTAACGTCCGTCGTTATAATGTAGAGGTGGGAAATCTACCAGGCGAACGTTCCAATAAAGACGCCGCGGAGACTTGCTGAAAAAAAATTAAAATATGGCCCGTTTATCGGAATTGCGAGTTGTATTGGAAAAGAGCAGGGCTTCGCTTTCCCGTCCATTTTAAATCCACGATGCAGATTAAATTACATACAGTTCCATTAAAATTTGTTTCGTTTTTGTTTAAATTCTCGCCGGATACCAAATCCACAATTCATTTCGTCACATCATGTTTTAAGAAGAAAGGCAAGATTATCTGTTCGTTCGACGATCTCTAAATTACTAATTTCGCGAAAAGAAACAGACTGACATAATACACAATGGACATCGATAGACCCCCATAATCGTCTGAAACCCATTACTGCCCAAATTTACGTTATTTTTTCGATTTTCTATTTATTTATTTTTTCTTCTCCAAGTATTTTTTTCATTGCGTATGTATTATCATACGGTGGGAACTGGGGGTATAGAAAAGTAATACTTTATTTTAAAACGTTTGGAGCTGATTCAGGTTTCGACCCAGTGTTAGCAATTGCGGGAGGGGGGGGGGGGCATTGTTAGTATAAATGCCACACGTTTACCACGGTGCCATTGGGAGCATTAGGACCTAATTTTAAGAGCGACCAGTAGCAGTTCTTGTTTCACCCCAATACGTGCATTATTTCTAAGTCGCTATCAGAGCTGGTTTCTTTATGCAAGCTTGCATTACCGTTGTTTTCTCCGATTGGGTGTCATCCGCCCTCTTTAGATAGTCACTACTTCCATTTTATGAGGCAGTACTCATTTTCCTACATCTCTAATGCTCAGTAATATTTCACCGTCACTGGCTGCATCATCTTGATCACTGTCTTGGGGTGGCGACAGTACATTCTTCAAAATATTCATCTTGCGAATCTAGTCGTTATCTTATCAGCATTATTGTTAGCATACCCATTTCAGAGGAGTAGTGTAGCTAGGCGGGTTCTGGCCTACTTTTGACCTTGAAGTTTTCAAGGTCACGACGAGGTGGCGAGGTCAAAGTCGAGGTCATTGACCCCACCGAGGTCAAGCTCATTGGCCCCGCCGAGGTCAAGGTCACGTGGTTAGGTTTCACTTCCGGTCCCCACGATGAATTTTTGCGGCTAAGTCTAATTTTCAAATTTTTACAAGATTCCCACGATGAATTTTGGGACTAAGTCTAATTTTGAATTTTTTTACAAGATTCCTACGCTTATCAAAATATCACCCAGGCTCAACCAGATGTGAGTCATTGTCTAGGAATGCAGATTTGTCGAGACCTGCAGATGTGGGTGTCTAGCCGGATGTTAGTGTCTACACCGGATGTTATTGTCTGCGCAATTGAACAATGAAGCCATTGTTTGAAAATGTGCAAGGTTGGTAAAAAAACAATTGAACAATGAAGTCATTGTTGTCTTGAGAATTTTTGCTGATGAAGAAAATTATTACAAATATATTATGCATCACTGGCCAACCTGATATGTTCCTGTAACCGATTTTATAAGCACAACGGTGTAATAAAACAATTGTAAATATATACTTGTATTTATTTGACTAAAACGTACATGTACAAAATTATTACAAATATATTATGCATCAATCAATTATTGCGCTAGAGATGTTGTTGTCATCTCCGTCTAGAGGTGTTACGATCTCATCAAAGACAAGTTTCGTGCTGCTTCCACACTTGCCACCCGAGACGATGTAGTAGCGACGTCCTCCTAATTGTTGTAGGTCAGCATCTGTTAGGCAATCGTAGCGTGCCGGCAGAATGAATCGGAGGTTGTCCAATTCTACTGCCACTTTATTGCCGTATTTAGTGAACACCGATACACATTTATTATTAGATATTTTTCGTCAACCTTCAAATCTCGTACATTTCCCCAATCTTTAACCTCATTTAAGTTGCAAAGTTTCTGGTTGAAATCTGCCATGTTTTGGAGAGTGCGTACAAGAGAATGATAGAAATGCTACAACACAGCAGGTTTATATAGCACCGGTGAAAATTAAGTGATGAGTCATCACAGCATGTGGTAATTTAGGCAATAGTTTTAGCATCAAGCCAGCTATTGTGCTGGTTTGAAAATCCTAGTCATTTTACAAATACGTTGTTACGTTTTCGTTTTATTACGCGTTGAACGAGATGTATGTCTGGATACTTAACTTTTTGCAGCTCGAGATCGTAGAAACATCCTCGAGTAGGCCGATTGTAAGCATCTTTTAGTAGATAGGTAATAGGATTAGTTAATTTAACTTGATCGATTGTGAATATTTCATTAGTCCAGTTGAGCGTATATCCTTTATCGAATATGCTTCCATATTTGCTAATTCGCACAGGATCGCCAACCTTAAATTTCACATTACTTAAATCTGTTATTTTTATATGATTATAAGCTAGATTGAGAATTTTCTTCTCGTTCCTCTTATTCACATCAACAGGTCTTTTACCAATTGTACTATGTTTTTTGTGATTGTAGGTGTGACTGACTTGAGATAATAGAGAAAGCCATTTGTAAGAACCTTGCAAACTAAACATCTTCCACATAATAGATTTAAGTGTACGATTTACTCTTTCAACGACACACGCTTTTTTTGAGCTAAATGTTGAGAAATGGTTAAATTTCAATTTGTTCATTAATGTTTGAAAATCTTTATTGAAAAACTCTTTACCCTGATCTGTCTGCAAGTTCCTCAGAATTCTACCGCTTTCATATAGTATTTCTTCAGTTGCAGGAGCAACTTCCTTAAAGGTTTTTGTTCTTATAGGCTCTAGCCAAACATATTTTGAAAATACATCTATAATTACTAAAATATATCAATAACCGTTATTTACTTTAGAGTATGGTATCATTTCTACTAAATCGGCTTGATGAAGATCATCCAATCCTTTTACTATTACACGACGCCTTAGAAAATTTATTCGTGCAGGCTTATGCAACTCATCTACTATTTGAGCCTTAATCGAACTGTTTATTTTCTTCCGGGTCATTTTGAACCTCTCTAAATGGAGCAGCTTCACTAACTGAAGGTTTAGGCGGAGGTTTAGTTAGTTTTAGAGAAAAGTAAAGTTGATCAATTTCAGCTTCAATGTCTGCAATAATTTAATTTGCTATTTCTATATTTGTGCTAGCAGAGTTTTGGTGTTCGGAAAGTCGGTAAATAATCTTATTAAGTTCTTTGTTAAGGAGAGTCTTGTTGACAGCATCCTCTTCATATAAAGGTTGTGCAAGATTGGCTAATCGTTTATGCTGGAAATTGAAATATTCAGTCATCGTAAAAGTACAGATTTCTACGCTGAATGTGGCGACCTAACTTATCTCTGGACATTGTCGAACTGGCTTTACTCAATGATTCCCGCCTCGTTTAACTCTTCTATTATACTAACAATTTCATTTCTATGATTTCTGTGACCGGATGCTTGAGAGGAATACAGTAACTTTAATCGATCGACTAACTCGTTCGGGTCATCGCAGTAAACATAATCTAACGGTTTATTGCTAACTTGTTTATACATTTTTTGCATACCTTTACCAGAATGCTTTTTAGTCCTTAATGACACCGATGATGGTGAGAGTGGTGATGATGATGACGGGTCAGATTTGATAAATTTCTTGTATTTCGCCTGGTTGAAACCTACCTTCTGCACATTTTTATCAAAATTTCTATGCGCCGCATTTGTTCTGTTTATGATATCATTATAATTTGCTCTATCTGTCGGCGTTGAAGTTATTTGAGGATCGTTTTTAAATAGTAATTCGTACAAACCAGGTGTACCTTCATAGCGCACATTTTTTACAATTATAGCTGAACCCTTTATATCTAGCTCATATTCGCCAAAATAAAATTGATTTTTTTCACAATCATATCTAATTCCATATCTCCCTAGATTTGGTCTTTCTGTAAGATAATTGCTGACATATTTCCTAGGAAGATTATCATATTGTTCCAAGAAAGAACTTATAGCTTGCGGTTCTAGTTTTGAAGGTTTTGATATATTGATGTATCCGTAGTCATCATCATTATCCGCATCATAACCGTGTTTAGTTTTTCTTTTAAGATTATATTTCTCATCATCATAATTGTATTTAACTTTCTCTTTCTTTTTCAATCTGAAAGGCTTAAGTGGTGATGGAGGATTCTCTTTTTTATTTACCTTTTTTGCAACACTTTGCATTTGTTCTGTAACAGGTTTAAAAAAATTACCGAGGAGCTGTTGTTCCACCAACCTACCCTCCTTAAGAGCTCGAACTTTCTGTCTTATAATATTTTTAATTTTAATAAGTTCTGTCGCTACATTCGTTTTCATTATTGACACAAGTATGTAGGCGGTAGACTGGTTGACAGGTAGACAGGTAGACTGGTTGAAAGGTAGCCAGCTAGACAGGTAGACAGATAGACAGCTAAACAGGTAGACAGGTAGCAGCTAGACAGTTTGACAGCTAGACAGTTAGACAGCTAACAGGTAGGCAGCCAGCTAGACAGTTAGACAGACAAGTAGACTGACAGATTCAAACTAGTTCACAAGCTAACAGTTTCTTATCAAATAATAGATACCAGAATTGTTAGATGTATATATACGAATCAAATTCATGACGATAGCGTCCATTCTTTAAATCACTATCTTTGTCTATTACCAAAAATCCGTGTTTATGACTAATCCAAGAATAAGCGCACATTTCTTTAAATTGTTCGTAAGTCATGTCCGTATTAACATGATCTCGGCAGACCTTCTGTAAAATCATATCGTCCTGCTTAAATAGTACCAGCATGTTAGCATTATCACGAATAAGATGTTTAGGAATACATGCATATGTTTGACAAAGATAGAAACAGTCTATATTTTTATGTCGACCCATGCTAAAATATTCTCTCATAACGTCCTGTTTGTCGCAAGCAACGTCATCAAAAATAAAAATGCTGTTAGATTTAGCTTGATTAGGTGGAACAATGTTCACACCATCGTTGTATGTATAGTAACCAACCTCAGGAATTGATTGTAACAACTTACTTAGATATTCAAACTTTGGTTGAAACAGTGATTTTGAATATATATAAACATTTTCGAATCGTACTCCATTAGCATGTTCTAATAGTGAAATAAAGTAGTTTGTTTTACCACAATTCGATGGACCTGCAATTATGCATCGTATTGTGAAGGTAACAGCAAGCCGTGTCCTCTTCTGCTTAGAGATGCGGTATGATTATCATGATTTTTTATAGGCAAGCTATTTTTTAGTTTAACTACCTTCATGACGTCTGCTTACAAACTCATACTAAAACTGCTATACATATCTACGTATATTAAGGTCCTAATCGATCAGTTCTCAGTTCTATAAAATGCCTCGACGTCGAAACAGTAAACCAGTCATTCGCCGACGAGGTGCTGGTGCACTCAATACGCTCATTAATAAATTACCTTTCGAATTGCACATACCAGGATATCAATATTGTGGACCAGGCACTAAACTCGAGAAAAGAATCGCAAGAAGAGATCTCGGAATTAACAAATTAGATCAAGCGTGTCGTGAGCACGATTTGGCTTATGCCAAGCATTCTGATAATATGGAGGAACGACACAAAATGGAGATGGGAGCTAAAAAGAAAACTGGTAAAAAGAGAAAGAGGGCACCTTGTTCTGGAGATACGCTTACTTTCAATCAGGTAATAAAAAAAGCTCGAACTGAATTAGGAGGACGGCTGCGGCAAGACTTAAGCGACGCTACAAATATAGCTGTTAAGACACTTAATAAAATAAAGAGAAACAAGATTATTAAAACTCGTCGAGTAATACGTGTGCCAAAAACAGGAGGAATGTTACCCTTGATTCCAATCTTTGCGGGACTTAGCGGTGGAGCTGCAGGAATTGCAATGGTGGTTAAAGATACCCAGTCGGCAAAAACACAATTGGCAGAGTATGAAATATATAACAAAACGATGGAAGCAATAGCTTTAGGTAAAGGGTTATATCTAAAACCTCATAAAAAAGGATACGGGCTGTTCACGACAAAAAACTTGTAATGCAGTTGCCAAACCGGGTCTTGTCAAATATCGATTTACAAACTTTCGCGGAATTTTTATGAGAGATGATTTACCGAAGCAGGTTCGAAATATAAGAGTGCGGTATTGTAAATTTGGATGATAAAACCAATCTTGGTACACATTGGGTGGCTTACATAAAACGAGGGAAAAACGCAATTTACTTTGATAGTTTTGGAAACCTGCAACCTCCAATAGAAATTGTGAGCAAAGATGGCAGCTGTCATCCTATTAAATATAATCACCAGGCATTTGAAACGTATGATTCTGCAAATTGCGGGCATTTATGTCTGCAATTTTTGCACGACACCATGTGTTAGCTTCCTACCGGTTTATTGATAGTAAAAATATATAAAAGAGCTGTACAAACCTGTCCAGACTTGTCGAGACTTGTTCTCACGGCGAGCCAGATGTGGGGAGATGGAAAGTCTGAGTTGTACACATTCACATTATGAAGCAGCAACGATACTATAAATATCGAATGCAATTCTACCGATGGGCTGAAGATTTAGAGAGATTGAAAAGAGATATTGAAATATATTGCAAATTAAAAGATATTTCAAAGGAACGTTTTTGTTTGAAATTAAGCGAGCGGCAGCCACATCTGAACTTGCTAATAACCCAGTTTAAACATGAACTGGTGTTGTATGACAAAGATCGTCAGGAGTAAAAACAACAACAGCAGCAAGCAGGTTCACTTTTAGCTCGATTGTTGAAATTCGTCATTTTATAAAGAAAGAAGAGGAGGATGCTGAACTTCCATGCAATTACTGGCAGTTGTGCGCACTCGAGAGGTGGTAAAGATCTTGTATAATTATATTAATTTTTGTTCTCATCATATTGGTACAAGGGTTCAATGTGCCATACAAAATGTACACATTTTGCACAAGTTGTATAATGAAAACCATTAATCGCTGTACTGTCTTTTAATTATCACATTTGCTGTCTGTCCAACTGTCTAACTGTTCAGACATGTTCAGACCTGTCCAGACCTGTTAAACCTTACGCAAGCACTTTCTGCAGGCAGTGTAAGGTAGGAGAAAATATTATATATAAGAACACTAATCATATCATAGTAACAATAGTTCTACGATAACAATGACGTCAAAAGCCTTTACCGAACACGGCTTCTAAAATCATAGCTGGGGTCTTGAGTCATGGACTGCCGATCCGTGGAGCCAGGAGGAGGTTATACTCTGAAGTGAGACTGAAGAAAATATGGAGTACGGAGCGCCTCCTCCTCATCCCCCAATGAGGCACCAGCTTCCTGGTCGACCGCACTCCTGGTCGTCTAACATAAAAAAGGTGGAGGGTTGTGGCTGTATAAATTGTGTTACCATTCAGGGGTGGTTAAGCCCAACACAAAATTTGGAGAGATGCACGTGGGACGGTACCCTATCGCCACCACCACTACAGCAACCTGAACTGGAACCCCCTTCACCACCTCCCCCCTCCGTTTCAAGCAACATATAGTTTTACACTTCCTGAACCAACACTGCCTCTAGATTTAAATCCCATAAAGATAGAAATTAAGTTAGATAATACACTTATCCATGTAATTTTAAAGATTAACATTAAAGACTTTTTATTTTAATGTGTTTTATTTCATTAATACACAGGGTGGTTCAAATTAAGTGCACACCATTGGTATCTTTGTTATTATTAATTTTACAAAGTAGGTTAAATTAGCAAACTAGTAGTGTTTTTGGCGCTGATTAATATGCAATTAATAAAAAACAATCGAATAACGAGTTTGCGACAGAATTAAAAACTTTTAGTTTTTTTAATGGAACTTGAAATAAAAATTAATTTGTGATATAAAAGTCTTAATACACTATTGTCTTAAAATGAATATTAAAGAAGTTAGGGGAGATTTTAGTTTACCTATATCAACAATACACCGTACTTACGAAAAATTCATAGTAGACTGCTACTAAAAACAAGAACAATAACGTAAACATCAGAACTGTCAAAATCAATTTGTTGTACGTTTGGTTGTCGAAAGTAATTAGTGTTGTTTATTTATTTATTATTGTTTTGCTACTGCTTCTGGTTACCAGACTTAAAACAAGCCTGCAATGAATTTTTACAGTAGAATAATGTATGTATTTATCTATAAACTGAAACTTGCGATAACTTCTTTAGTATTCATTTTAAGACAATAGTGTATTAAGACTTTTCTATCACAAATTCATTTTTATTTCAAGTTTTTGAAAAATATACAGGGTGTTTCGTTAAAAAAAAAATTTTTTAAATGTGGTCGCCAACGAGTTTTTCGATTGTTTTTTTATTAATTGCATATTAATCAGCACCGAAAACACTGCTAGTTTGCTCATTTAACCTACTCTGTAAAATCAATAATAACAAAGATAGCAATGGTGAGCACTTAATTTGAATCACCCTGTATACATCGTATTTATCCATAAGCGAAGCAGAACTTGACAGAGAGAGTGGGGAAATAAATATACGCTTGAATATATGTTTTATTTAATTAATATACATCTTATTTATTAATAAGTGAAACAGAACTTAACTACTTCTTGTAATCTTAAATAAATAAAATAAATAAAGTGTAAGTATCAATATAATCTTGAGGTGTTGTTGAAGGCCAAGGGCCGGAACAACAGCCGCTTCCCCAACCAACGGCTCCACCATTTTGCGCTTTTCTGATATTTTCCTCAAGCCATTTAAAAATATCTGTGTGGTGGCATACAACGCTAGGCTGAAATATACTATAAGTTATATGGTGTGTATTTAAATACTCGAACACGTCTTCTATAAACTTGTTGTGTGCACAATAAGCAGCCTCAAAGACTGCATCATGAAGAAAATATGGATATTGCCGTTGCTCGTCTGTTGCAAATTCAATTCGAGAGCCAGATGATATTGTTTCAATAAGAAAATGCTGCTCGTAGGAAGTAATGTTCTGTAGCGATAACTTTAAAAGTACTAAATTAAGATCTCTTTCAGTATTAATTTTCAACTTCCCTTTTCTTACTTCGTTAATAATTACCCTAATAACATTAAAGGCATCTAACATAGATTTTAAAATTTCATTTACGATAGCGGTTTCAACACTTTTAAAGTGCGTAGCCCAAATAAGAGTTTTGCTGGGTACAGCAATACCAATTTTTTGTAATATAAACTTCAAAGTTTGCAAGTCGTTACGTCTTATAGCATTACGTAAATGAAAATTATAGATTTCTTTATTTTTAACATACAGATCTTTGTTCAACCACAGTATATTTGAATTTGACGGCAACATTTTGCAGACTGAGATTTCTTATACTTTTATCTTTGTCTTTATAGCACATGCTCCTCTCCAGCTGCGAGAAATGACGTCATCGCTCGAAGCGCGAAAGAGAGCTTGTGTTTATAATGTGCTTGGTGAGCCGTAGCCCCAAGGCAAAGTATCAGTATACATATAGTTTACTATTTTTTTGTCATCATGAGGGTCTAAAGCCTTTTTTCCTTGTTTTAAAGAAAATACGTTGTGAGTTTTTGCTCTAATTGTTCTCTGTTCGCAAAATACTGTTTCGTTATTAAAAAGGCAGTCTTTGTAATCGTCAAATGTAATTCTATTCAAAGCAGCTCTGGTAATACCTTTAGATTTCTTTGTAATTCTAAATTCCTCATTCTCAGCATCCTCTAATGTTTTCAAAGCATACAATTTTGCACGTAGACCAACAAATTCGGTAATTATTTTACCAACTTGTGGAAGGTTATATGGATTGTTCGAGGAATAATCGCTTTTATCAAATTTGTGAATATATTCTAGTATATATTTGGAAGAGTAAAGTGGTATAATAAGAGACTATCAGTGTCTGTGTGCAGCAGTTTTGCTTGATTACCCATCTTCTATTTAATATATTTATAATGAAAATCGTATATTAAAATTTTTGAAATATCTAGGATTGAAAATCCAACGTATATTGGCTTATTAAAAACTATTTCCAACTGATTTACTTCTACAAGTACCAAGTCTTTATCTAAAATAGTGTTAAGACTCCCGATTCCCGTTAAAAATCTATCTACAATTCCGCATTCTGCTCCCGCGTATTGCAGCATAATTTAAGCCATCGGGCATATTCCCCTATTTACCTAGCTGTTGGACGCACTTGCAGGCCAGGCACAGACATCTGTCGCATAAAGTACTCTAAATAAGGCACTTGCTTCAATACAGATGCGAACGCTGTAACGCATGATCATAGCATAGAAATCCCGCTAAGTGACTTAACAAATCGCTTGCAGATGGAGTTTGCGTTTAGACATCAAGTTAAAAGGCGAAGCCGTGGATATCAAATTTCGGCACCGGTCAGACGAGCGTTATGCACAGGGAAGCCCCGCGCGTTGTTGCACGTTACATTGTGGGCGATGCAATTCAGCACTTCGAACAATAGATTCTTTATGCACCTGAGTGAGATGCCCAACGATGGAAAGGTTTACGGGTGATGCAAGAATTGGAGAGAACGCGTCGTCAAGAGCGTCTCTCAAGAGAGTCCAAATTAAGCTTCCCGATCGCACGGTTGTGCAAGTTAAACTAAGAACAAAGAACAACCCCTTTAGTTCTTAGGGGCGTGTTGTACCCTCGGGCTTGTGTGCAGTTACAAGTGCTTTTAATCCTTTAAAGTTTTAAGTACCGGTGCGTACATTCCCTCGCTTATATTAGCGGATTTGCGACAGGAACGAATACAAAGCATCGATATACAGGGTGAGCAGTTGTGAGTTATCGTTTGACTCAACCCTGCTACTTCTCCGAAGGATCTTACCGCCACAATTCCCCGAGCAAGCTGGTCAACCGTCCCTATCTGCATATCAACCCCTGCCGCATCCAAGCCGTTATCGCAACCCTCTTCTGTACGAGAGCATCGTCAGAGCGTTGAATCCCCAGGTCGAGATCTCCGGGCACCATTACTTCAACAACACAGTTGCTTGGAGCCCTAGCGATGAAGTAAGGTATTGTACTAGTATTTATAAATAGTGAATTGCGTATAATACAGTGACGTGCGAAGCTTCGGAACTCTCAATTTACCGTATATGTTATTTGTGGGCCGTGTGCTAACTGCCCGAGCCGTTATGTACTTTCAAGTATTGCAAGTATAAGCCTTCAGCATAAATTTATGGGAGCCTGGCTCCGGGAATGGTAGTGAGCCATTTGGCGAATTAAATAAGCGTATTCCGGGACCTAGGTGACCATTCTTTTCAGCGGATGTGCCGCTCCCTTGGCCTTCAGCCTTATTGTGTTGTACTTGTTTACTAACCCCAATTTGTAGCATTTGCTACCGGAACCCTTGCCTTCGGGCCTGTAACGAGTATGGTAATAAATTACCCATTTTTAATTTGCGTATTGCTTTTCATTCCGACTATCTGTGTATTATTGTGACTGACAAGAATTGAGTTTCTTGCTGCGTTGTGTATGTATTCCTTTGTACAGGGCCTAAGCAACTGGACAAAGGACACCAAAAAGGTAGATGTAATAGCCAGTGCCGTGGGAGCACCCCGTGGAGTGCACCGCAACGCTACTGCGATTGGTTTTCGAATTTTGACCGGTCGTCAGTTATCTACCAATCTTAAAATCTCCCAAAGGTCGTGGCGCCCCTTAACTTTGTCTTAACAACCCAATAGCGAAACCCCGTCGTGGCATTTCGCCCCGAAACGCACCCTAAACCTGTGAACCCCCCTCGCGACTGAGTTCTGGCCGAAGCATTTGGGCTGTGAGGTACGTGCAGGGGCGAGCACTGCTACGAGCATCCCATGGGGTCTTAATGAAGAATTTATCGTGTAACAATAGTACAGCTGTAAAAATTTGGTTTTGATATGTATGCACCGGCTCCGTACCTACCTTCCCATTTAGAAAGTAATTTTATTGTTTTGTATTTTCTAACATTTTTCATAGTTTTTCCAAATACAGCGTTATTCATAAGTTTATAAAAATCTTTTTCAAAATTATTTTTGGCGGCTTGTCTTAATTTTGTATTTAAATCTATGTACGGTTTAAGCCAAGCTGATTGCTTAAATTTTAATATTCTATGGATTTTTACAATTTTCAGCCCTAAACTTACAGCCTGCTGCAGATTGCGCTAATGTATTACATAGTTTTGTTTTTAAATAATGTGGTCGTCAATTTTGATTGCTTCGATGTTGGTGGTGTATAATGGTCAGGACATAGAGGCAAATCTTTGTGAAGTTCAAATAAATGTTGAGGATATTCTAAATCGACTTCATAAATATAGCCTGTTTCAGAATTTTCCGGAGTATTTAAATGATCAATATTAGAAATATCTAAATCATTTACCCATTCAAACCCTCCATATGGTAGATATTCAGACATCCCGGCTCCGTACATGTTATTAATATCTGTGCTAACCCTCCTCTAATACCCTTCTTTATGAATAACAGTTGATCTACATCTGTCAACAGCTCCAGTTTAACTTTAGTAGTTTTTAACATTGCTTGAAATGCCAATCCTGGTGCCGTGTAAAAATGCAGAGCATCTAATCCATACGTTTTCATACAATTTTCTCTGAAATTCTCAAACACATCGGCTAAGAGCAGAACGTCAACAGTAAGATACATATCCGCATACTGACCTAGAGTTTGCATATTAAATGTGTTCCAAAAACACAGTGCATGTTTATAATTTTCATCTGAAATAGCTGATCCATTCCGCTGACTAAAAAATTGCGCTTTGTCAGGAAGACTTTTATCATTCAAATTTTCAAAACTGTCTAGGTAGTCGTAGGGAAAGATATCCTTACATAGTAATAATTCAAATTCTCCTACACTCTTGCAAAATTTGCTTGTAATAGTTTTTAAATTGTTTGGTAAATTTAATGACAATTGTTTTAAAACTGCTAGCCATTAATCGAAACGAGAATAAAAATCTAAAATCAATATTTATACCATCCACATGCTGTATAAATGATATAAATTTTTCCTTATTTATAGGCAACAATTAAATATCTCCCATGATTAGTTTTGCCAATGATTTTATAATAAAATGTGCATCATAACCGCTGAGATTATGAAAGAGAACGAGAATATAAGGGGTATCTTTATAGTTAAGATTACAATGTTGATGGGCACCACCTCTATACTCGCCTGTCTTTACCGGTGAAAGGTTTTTTACAAATGTAACAGCATACCGATTTTTGAAACGATTCGTTTTCCTGTTGGCTAATATTCATAGGCTGTTCATTTATTAGTATACTATTTACTTGATATGCTATAGATTGTAATTCTCTTACAAACCATTCCATACCGTTGGCACCACGATATATATTAAATCGAGATAAACTATCATCATATGAACATTTTAAATAATATGCTATTCTAAAGGGAACGTGTTTTTGATAAATCCCTGCATTTTCGTAAACAACATTCTTTTCTTTCTCTAAAATACACTCCACGTCTGCGTAGATTGAAAATGGTACTTTTTCCTGATATTTATAGTCTTTAAATTCTATTGTTGTACCTTCTTCACACATTCTAATTTTAGTTTCATTTACACTATTACAATTTCTAATATGATTTAAATGTGATTCTTTAGTTACAAAATGATTTAAACAAGTATCACATACTAAAGTTTGAGATTTTTTCTTATGCATCTAATTTGTAACCAATCTAGATTAGTTTTTTATCCAACAGAAATGAAACTGCCCCACACCGTTGGATATCATTAATAAACGTATAGCATCTTTATTAATTTTAGTATTTTTACTAATATATATGGGTAGAACTGCATTTTTACCAAATTTGTTTTTTCTTTCTAGCGTATAAACATTTATATGTAAATCATTCATAGTTTCAAATTTTGATATATCTTTTAATTTCATTGGAAATTCTAGCCCCAAGTACTTGAAAACTTTACTGAAGTTCGGATACGAAGATATTCTATAAGAATGCCCAATTGCAGGATGTAATGTTGACACTACCGACCACAAAAAACAATATTTATCGTCATTTTTTACGTTAATCACAGCCTTTTTATTTTTAATATCTTGAGGTAACTCAATATATCTACCTACTGTTAATGGCGTGTAATGATTTAAATTTACTTTTAAATGCAATATCTCGAGCAAACTCCAACCTGAATCACGTTCTTGAAAATCTTCTAATTTTGTCAACAGCTTATTTTCCACATAATTCTCATACCATTGTTTTAAATTAGTACCAGAAGCTATTTTTTCATTTTTAGTAGCAAACGTTTTTAAATCTATCTCGCCACTACTAGCTTTTATAAAATATGCGCTAAATATTACATTAGCTTTAAGTATTAACTTATTTTTTATAATTTGTTTTACTTTTATTGAAAACCTTCTATATGCTTTTAAAAGAAACTCTTGTGGCTCCTTGTAACCTAAATTTACAATCATACCTGTCCTTATTCGGCTATTAAAACATGATTCCACATCTTCCCACACTAACTTGATCCTTCTTTACTAATTTAGCTTTTAATTTTTTTTAATAATTGTCGTTGCCCCTTTAATAAACTTAAATTTGCTTCTAACTTGAATGGATTTTCATTTTTAAAACTATGCTTACGGATAAATCGACTAACAATTAAAATGGTTTGATTTACATGTTTAAGCAATCTCTCAGCCTCATCACTATATTTTACAATCCCTACCGCGTCTCTGATTGTTTTTATTAAATTCGAGCTTAATTCGGTAACACTATCTGTCGCAGACATGTTCGCGCGCGTGCTGTTGTAATAGTAACTCTTGCAGACAGCCGAGCCGGTCTATTTATTCATCGCCGCAACTGATAATGGAGGTGATAAACTACATTCAGCAAAGACTCCATTCAATTATTTTTACCAGCTTTGCACATTTTCAAACAAGTCTGGACAGGTTTGAATCCCTAGACAATAACATCCGGTTTATCTGATAATGGAGGTCATTAACTACATCAGCAAAAATTCCCAGACAACAATGACTTCATTGTTTAATTTTTTTTTTCAGCCTTGCACATTTTCAAACAATGGCTTCATTGTTCAATTGCGCAGACAATAACATCCGGCTAGACACCCATATCTGCAGGTCTCGATAAGTCTGCATTCCCAAACAATGACTTACATCTGGTTGAGCCTGGGAAATATTTTAATAAGCGTAGGAATCTTGTAAAGAATTTCAAAATTAGACTTTTAGCCCCAAAAAGTCATCGTGAGGACCGGAAGTGAAATCTAACCACGTGACCTTGACCTCGGCGGGGCCAATGACCTTGACTTTGACCTCGCCTCCTCTTCGTGACCTTGACAAACTTCAAGGTCAAAAGTGGCCCAAAACCCGTCTAGCTACACTACTCAGAGGCATCGCTCTCTTTTCAGAAGATTTTAGGCATTAAGACCTTACGGTTGCCAAAGCCCGGCATTATTCCGAACTAACGGGTTGTAATACTTTTTAGTTTTGGAATGGAACATTTTATAGTCTTAGTTTCCCAGCGTATAATATATCATACACAATAAATATATGACGTTTACACCACTACCCTGTTCAAAAAATAAAACCTACTATAGGAGTTGTAGAGAACATATTAGACAATCTTATAGTAAGGAAAAATAGCTTATTTTTCCAAATCACTGTTATCAGAAAAGTGTCCTATGCTTTAATAGACTTACACACAACAACTCTATCGTACTTTACCATAACTTCACACAATGTCATATGCTCGATGAAATATAATTACAAAGTCAGTCCTATTTTGCGTATGATATATCATACAGTGGGCATTAATAGGTTACGTTAACTTTTCATCTATGGTAAGGGTACTCTGTAATGACAACGTTTCTCATATTATCAATTCTCCCTTGTGTGTTGAGTTTGATGGAGAAAGTACATTAAGCTTGCTTTGATTAATTAGCTTGTGGATTTTCACTCTTACTGTTTGTACATATGTTTTCTTTATATAAAGAATGCAAATTATGTTCGTTCTTTACATAGTCCTCATTTTCCTAAATGTATTTGCTACAAACTTTAAACTTAAATTTTTTGTCTGCAGACCAGTGGCAGCTCGCTATAAGAAGCCAAAAAGCCATGGCTCCACCACAACAAACCAGCCATTCGAGATTTTTTTATTCTGAAACAAACATGTGTTGTCATCACTCATTTTAAAGCTTGAACAAAGCATGAGTAATTTCTGTATTATAGATATTAGGTAACTGTACAATAAGCCCTCCTTGCTTTGCGGACGCATGGGAGCCTGATCTAAGCCGAACAAAGTATTCGACAGTTCATAGACTGAAGTGGCAGCCAGCAGCAGGACGTAGGTATAAATATAAGGATATATTAACTTCCAATGGGAGCCACGTCCGCCCCGGCATTCAAGTATGTTTCGATAAAACCTCGGCCTACTACCTGCTATTAATTGTTAGTTTAAGTATTTAATTTCAGCGACTACATCACGTACCGACTACATCACGTACAGCGTCGCGTCGAGCTAAATCTTACAGTAGGCCAAGATGTTGCTTCAATCTCGGACTGCATTTTAAAAGAAATCGACCCTTTAATTAGAGACACACCAAACAAACATATCGCACAGAGTTCTGACTGGGTATCGTTATGAGCGGAAATTTAAATGGAGTTCACAAATTAATAAAAAGAAAAATATCCTTTAGCGAATTATATTCACAGCTTTACTCATCAAATTAATCTGATTGGTTCAAATATTTTTTGTACACCTATCTGGGATCTTCTCATATTTTTCCAATTCCCCACAAAGAACAAGAGTGCTGGAGGGAATTGTGCAGCAAACATTATCACGGTTTTCACAAATTAGATGGCATTTTATTCATGGTGAAGTTAACACCGTGTATGAATCTAAAAAACAACTGATAAGCGTTATGGAAACTCTAGGGACCGATGAAAATATTAAGCCGGAATCTACAATTGAACAAGTCTGTTCTTACAAACTTAGATTAAAAGACAATTTTACATTTTGATTCACAGTTTTTCCTAAAATAATTCCCCATGTCGATATAATTTTTAAGCAACTACAAAAGATAAACACAGACAGTATTTATAAAATTTTGAAAATGACATTCAGAAAATACGCGATCAAATAGATAAAATTATTGAAGGCCATAAGAATTTTGAGAAGCTTTGGAAATTTGTCATTCGGTTATGCAGCAAATAAGAACAAGATTTAGTTTTACTGAGCATTTAATAGCTACACATTTATTTGTGGTAGAATATTTTAACTAGTATCGCGACAAATTTCCTGACAATTTTGTCTATGAAACAGTTGGTTTATTTTTTTTTTAAACTCGATCGAAAACTGAACTGCGGGTACTTTATGAAAGAGAAGAATTGCGGGATATTTCTGGAGCTGTATCGCTATTATCATTACTTTTACAAGAAGAAATGCATTCAACTTTCCAAGAAACTTTTAAAAGTGTTAGTGACAACACCTATGTCTACATCCGAAGCGGAGCGATGTTTCTCGATGTTGAGACTGTTAAGACTTTTTTTAATAAACTCACTGAAGAAAGAAAGACTACGTGCATTAGGAATGCTATAAAAAAGCTCTTCTTAATAGCATCGAAGACTTTAATAAACGAGTGATTGACTTATTTGCAAATAAAAAAGAACGTAGAATGGATTTTATATATTGTGCAACAGCAACTCACTAATAAACACTTTTGTATCATTGACTAATTTCGTTGTGTAATCTGGGACAAAAGCAAGTAATTTTTTCACTAATATTAACTTTTGCGAAATATTTAGATCTCGGAATGTCGGAATCTGTCTTTGTCTGTGAGGCAGTGGACGTTGCATTTAAAAAAATACATTCCGTTGGTGCTACCATCAGAATTCTTCCTGAGCCGACGCTGGGTGCTGCCCAGTGTCTTATTTCTTCGGAATCTCCAGACTCTTCCCTACGATTCTCCCTTTGATGTTGCTGAGCCATTATTCGGGTCGGTGTTAAACAACAGACAATCAGTAACTATTATGAGCAAAAGTTTGGCAAACTGGTATTGCACAACTGATTCTTGTATAAACAACGTCACCCATACACTTTTATTAATGTTTATGGTTTACCAGAAGAAACATGTCGTCTGACGAAGCGACGTTTTCATTTTCAACCTCAAGGGAGTACTTAATGGTTGATGTTCGTGATCCCTCAGAAGATCTAGTTACTCAAAGTACCATAAGTTACGTTCGTAAATACTTTGAGTTCTTGTGCCAGTTTTATCGCGTGCTACTATTTTTTTTTAGTTCTTTCAGATCAGCACTGCCCAAAACATTTATTTTTTGCCGCACCATATATCTATCCGCATTAGGTTCGATCTCCTTCAAGTTTTTAATAAGTTTTTCGTATTTGAAATTCGTCAAATATTCCTATTCTTGTGTACATCGCCCTTTACCTTCCACAGTTCCGGCAGCTCACGATACAAATAAATTAATTTTCTCAAAAATTATTTATATTATTATTATATGACTCTTCAATTCCACGTCGTAAAATACTCGTTTATAAAGTGGATTGGTACTAGTATCTTCCCCTTCCTTGAGCTCTTCATCCCACCACTTACATTTTGAACTTCCTCGATACCTTTTGCCATCTGGCTTCCATTCGGTTATTTTTCTAATGGTTCCAGTGTATTGAAATCGCATTATATATCCTAACCAGATAAATGTTGGTGCTTTTATCTATCTTTATACTATGGCCTCGCCTTTTCTTTCCTATTGTATAAAAAAAAATATAAAAGTAGCCATTTTCAAACACAACCTCTTAGTTACATGTGTGAAAATAAACTGTAATTATCGTACACTGTGTTGCATGCAAAAAAGCCCATACATGATGCAATTGGTTGTGCAACACCACTCGTGCAATTAATTCAAACATGTTTGAACTTCTGCAACTAGCTACACAAGTCAAACAGTACCATACACTATATGATTGTTTGCACAACAGCATCTATTGCAATTTCTTCGTAGGTGTATGGGGGCCTTAATATCATCGTACAAATCCATGGAGTAAATATAGCTAATATTAAAAAAATTAGTGACTGTATCTTAATACGGGCAGAGGAGGATTACATCAATATTAAGCTAATTTCTTCTACAAAGGCGTGACGAGCAATAATGAAAAGTTATAAATCTGAACAAGTAAACATGTCAACCTTTATAATAACATTAAAAAACTCGAACTTTTCAGTGGTGATCACAATTCAGAAAAAATATATGTTACTATATTTATAAACACAGAATTTAAAAAGATTTTTATATAATACTAGCAAGAATAACCAATCTGAAATTAAATCATTCAACCCAAAGCTGTTTTATATTGTAGATATTCTTATTTAATAAACATAATCAAGTTTGTTGTACTATTTATGTCTACGTTACTGTTAATCGTTTACTTTTTAAGGTGTTGTTATGCATTGTTATGTACAACACTTGATTGTGTGCTAATTGCAAATTATTAAGCCTTTTTATAAATTGCCGTTCTGCGTACCCAGTTTTTAAAACAGAAACGCCGCGTTCGAATCCAGCTGGCGTCAACGCCACAAAAATATGGTGCCGTCACCCACTATAATTTCCCAATCTGATTATATCGTGTGTTTAAAAAAAACTCATTCGCAGCGTGCCATGATCAAATTGAAGTTTGCCGTAACTTGAGATATACCTATTGATGCAAATGAACTACCAAGTCAGAGAGAACTAAATTACATCTTAACCTTCAATTATTTTCCTAAAAATATACAAAACACAATCAATTTTTTATTGACCGTTATGATTATTAAAATCGTTGTTGTGTAAATGCAATCTTATTTTCCTTTTTACGTGATACAAGTAAACTTAATGCAGTGTAAACTTTTGCCTCTGTCACAGTGACAGATGTTTTCATAAACACAATGCAATCTGACATTCACCTGCAGACTTCAGTTACGACATGACTAGATTTTCTATCTTTCCAAAGCCTACTCTAAATGAGTTTTTTTTTGGAACACACGATAGCTTATTAAAAACTATCTCCGTATCACATGGTAAACCCCAAGTTTCCACACTACCTTAAGTAAATTTTATTTTATTCCGGCACGGCATTATGCTTACAAAATGTTTTTATACCTGTAGTCGTTGCTGAACATATGGCTACAGTCCAGTCAATGAACGCTCAAAAGGGGGTCTAGAGGGAAATGCCGAGATCCCAATTTTTGACTTCGAGGCTGTGTTTGGACTAGTTAGGAGGTAAACATACCAAAAGTCCACGGACCTAGGTGGTGAGGGGTGTGCATGGGCAGAGCCGGATTAAGGGGGGGGCTAAGGGGGCTGCAGCCCCGGGCCACCGAATTTCGGGGGCCTCGAAATGATTCGAAGGTTATAATCTAGTGCGGTTTCTAATCATTTAGATCCCTTTGTACCCGTTGCATAAATGGGAATGGGGCCTCTAAAAAAATTTAGCTCTGGGCCTCACATATCCTTAATCCGGCTCTGTGCATGGGGGCACGAAGAAGGTACCGATTTTTGGTTTTTCGCTTATATCCCGAAAATAGTTAGCTGTAGCCAAAAAGTGGTTATGTATAAAATTGAAGCTGATAAAATTTCCTACAAGAATGTTTCGATTAATGTTTTCCTGTCTGTTATAGTTTTCGTTAAATTAGCAGCGTGGTTTGAAAACCATCCCTCCTTTCCTGTAATGAGTGACATCATGTCGATAGCTACTGGAGTTGTGGGAGATGCTACAATCAACTGCTACTAGGCTGTTACAATTGGCAAGCAAGCGATGGTTAAAACTGAAGGTAACTCATTTTCAGGAATCAAGTTATCACGATCAGGCTCTTCCTCTTTTATCTGTGAGTTCATCAATCAATATCCACACCGACACGGTTGCGATAGACCGTAAGCTGCTTCCTGCAAACGGAAAATGACTTAAGAAATTGTTTGAAATACGAGTTGGCTCCATTCCCGTTAGCATTCTTCAATGAAGGTGGAATGAGAAAAACAAATAAGTCCGTCCTTTACACCCTTCTTGGTCCGACCATAAAGATTTGCAACCCACCAAACTTTGACATTGTTGTTGATGGAGGAGTTCTCATTCACAAACTGATTTGGGGAAGAGTATGCGCAGTTTCCACAATTTGTGAGGTATATGTCAAATTCCTCAAGAGCCACTATCCTGGGAGGAGCTGCAAAGTTGTATTTGATGGCTACAGCAACTCAGCCAACAGCACAAAAGCAGCTGAACAGGAGCGACTCTATCGGATGAAGATGTCAGTCGCTATTAACTTCAATTTGGATACTACAATCGCTGTCAAGCAAGACCACTTCCTTTCCAACAAGCACAATAAAAGCAGACTGATTACCCTACTCAGATCACAACTTGAAGAGAATGGGATTGAGACTCAATAAGCACAGGGCGATGCTGACTTGTTGATTGTTACGGCAGCCATTGACAAATCAAGACAATCCACCGTTGCTGTCATTGGACGTTGATCTGGCAGTTCTCTTTATCGCAAAGACTCCAGCTGACCGAGACATTTTGTTTGAAAAACGTGGCCGTGGAAAGGTCAAGACCAACGAATATTCAACACAAGAGATGCAACAACTGGGACTAAAGGACCATTGTGTTCCTATATGGTTTCACTGGCTGTGATACGTCAGCAGTATTCCGAAAGAGTAAAATTGCCTCTATCAAATTGTAACAAAAACATCCTGACATTCGCAAAGCCGTTGAAGTCTTCTCTGGCCCCTCCTCATCACAAGCACAAGTTGAGGAAGAGGGAAAAATGTATCTTGAGCTGGTATGGTGCAACACCAAAGGAGACGTCTCTTAACCGCTGTCGCTACCAAACGTTCGTCCCATCAGTAGCAAACGTCAAACCTGACCTCCTTTCTCCCACCGACTGAGGGGGCAGCTAAGCAGCATTGCTTCAGAACCTATCACCAGGTCCAGCAGTGGTTAGGAAACAAGCTATCCGCTGAACTGTGGGGGGAACGTAAGCCAGAAAACCAGTTCGCTCCTGTACGGACTACAAACCCCGCCGCACCAGAAAAAATTTAACAATAATTTTCTGTCGATGCAGCAGTATGGGTGCAGGAAAGCATCGATAAAGTGCTCCCCATTTGTCAAAACTGCCAAGGAAATTGTCTCAATGGCATCCCCGCCTTAGAAAAGGAGGATGACGACGCTGAAGAAGTGGAGTCCCTTTCCACATCACTTGAAGAAATGGAAGACGAGGTAGTAGAAAATATAGACGAAGAAGACGAAGAGTACGAGCCACCACCTCAGCTGACTCCACGACCCTCCCGCCCAATCCTCCCATCCATAAAATTTATTAAAGCGCGAATAATTGGTAAGTGTTAAAAAAAACCAAAGGTTGTATACTTTCAAAACCACGTGCTCCAGAAATATGTAGATTCTTTGATTTCAAGGTGGAATATGATCATACAGGTTTCTTCGACGTTTCATACATTTATAGAAACCTAACAAACTTTACAACTAATTTTTGTCAACCAGTTTTTGCAGTATTCTTGAGGTTTGTATTTTTAGAGAGCGTACAAAACAATTAATGTGATGTTCCTATGTTTCTACAATCCAAACTTGTTATCATGAGGAAATATCTTTCAAAACATCAGCACGCTCTAATTGGGCATATTCTCTTAAAATCCCATTGCATCCTTAACTAAAAATGTATGCACACCATTCCGTTGCGTTATTTCTGTATTTCTAGGAAATGAACGCATTGTGATTTTGATTCAATCTGAAATTTTCTATTTTTCTGTTTAAATGAGGTGCAAAAATGAATCGAATTCAAATTCCAACAGATGTAATATAAGTATGTGACAATTCAGATACAAATCTTTGCTTTATGGGTCATTTCTGATCTAATTGTGCACATTTTGTCCTCTTTAATCAACCTGACAACTTGTACCATGTGTTCAAAGAGAAATTACATACGGGTTGGCGATGGAAAGCAACACTAATGTCAACAGCAGGTTATAGAGATAGCAAACTTTAGAATTCCTATAGCAGATTATGATATAAACTTACGATAACAACGACAAAGACAGTTAATGAATTTTAAAGCTTGGTGTGTACATTACTTTTAGTTTCCATGCCAACCCTTATGTAATTTCTTTTTGAACACGCGGTATATGGTTCTTTAAAGCGAAACCCAATAAAGAAACTAGTTGGTAGATTGAATGGAAATAAAATAGATTATTATAAAGAAAAGACCCTGAAATTCCTAGATAATGTATAAGCGGCAAATATACCTTTTCCTGTTATTTTTAATTTTGATAACCAGGAATTCCCACGATGAGTGTCAAACGAACCTGTCAAAGGTTTAAACGAGATAAGGCATCCGGCAGCATATTATCTGATAAATACTCCTTGTTTCAATAAACGGATACGCGACACAATTTGCCTCTGTTCTTTTCAATCTGATCCGCTGTGTTAAAATAACTCGGAACGACCGTGAAAGCGCGCAATAATAATTTAACAAACTGCCTAAAGCTCCCACAGAAATTTTGAACAATATTGGAAAATGAGTTTTGATACTGCTTTTGATATTGACTTTCGGTTCCGATTTCGCACCGAAACATATTTATTGTTTACAAATTTCACCCGAAGAGCCGCGTTTATTGCGTTTTTGCTTTCCGCGTTTCAAACATTTGCTTGCTGAGCGCCAACTCGGTTTTCACTTACCTGCACGAAAAACTGTCCCTAATTAAAACATCGTTTTAATTTAAACAAACAGGGAAGAACCTTTTGCCTTCATTAATTAACTTAATAGTGGACGCTGTAGCGATACTTGCTCATCAGCACATCAAACAAACATGCCAACAAAGAGCAGCAAGCTGCAATGATTCAATCCCATCAACTTTTAATCAACTCAAAATGATAAAACGTCAAGGGAAACATTCTTTAAATGCGGTTTGCCCTTTTTCAGATATTAAGTTTAAGATTCTGCAAGAATCCCTATTTACAATAGGAAGTTATATCCACATTTTTACGAAAGAGCTCATTGAAAGTAAAAAACAGCACAAATTCTGTCCTATTTAATTGTTGCCGAGCTAACACAACACAATAGCAAAAGGGGTCACCTTATGTAATTTCGATGTTTCATTACCCTCAATTATCAAGCGGATTTATGGGCTTACGTGCTGGACGCTTGTGCTAGATTCTTGGTACTAAAAAGACACCAAAATGTGCGATATTGAAAAATCTGAGCTAGAAGTTTCGATAGCTTGCAGGTAGTCGTTAGACATAACTTTTTTTTTTTATTACAAGTTTTTGTCAGATCAACAATAAAAATGTTATACATGACATTTTTGGCATATACAATAACATAATAACAATAACATGGCAGGACTATTTATAGAGTCTTGGTAGACATAACTAAAGTTCTAGATTTTTTTCATGCAGCATCGAATGTAAAAATGTAGCCTCCAACTATTTTAGTTTGTAGAGTGGTTTATACTATATTAGGGTTGAAGTCTTTTCCCAACGTAAAATAGATATACATAGTACTATGTGAAAATGCGGATATAATCGATACATTAACCGATCGATATATTGGGTACATCCGTTACAGTGACTTGCTAATGTATCGATTTAATCCATATACTTGAAATTTCACTGTCTGTAAGTCCGGCAACTTCAAACGCCACGCCGTCGGGAAGTTCAGGTTGTCCAAATAGTTTTTAACGACTTTTACTTTCGTCTTGGCATATCTTTATTTAGAGAACTCTCCGTACGCATCTTTAGGGTGTGGTTATTCTCCGCCTCAATTTACTTTTCAGAAATTTCGGGCCTTCTCGATTTTACTTTCGAGGATATGCCATGGATTTGTGCGGACTCCGGTAAAGCTTTTTGAAAAGATTTTCTCCCAAAGAAATTGTCGACAAAATGGAACAGATTTGGTCTTGTTGGTTCCGTGAATTGTTTCACGCACCTGGTTACTTCAAGAGGTGATAGTATTTCGGAAGTAACACATTTTTGGTCTCTATTTTCCGCTCGTTGCGTCTGTGTTGTTGTGTCCATGCTCCAATCTCTACAAAAATATGTGAAGTGGCTGGGAACGCCGAATTCAAATAAAGAGGGTACGTGTCGCATCTATATCAATCGCTTGAACTTTTCGCGCACCTGGCATCGCATTTTCGCGATTTCCGCCATGAGAGAACTGTACAGTTTATCTAATTGCGACCATCATGAATATTGCTCATTATAGAGCTGAAGGTTTTGACTGCAATTTTTTGCATGCAGTAAACAACGACCAAATTTTATTTTCCGATTTAACTTGATTGTAGTGTCTCAGCTGGTGAACAACCACCTGTTGTTTACCAGTTGTCATTTGCTTTGTGTATTTTCTGATTCAGTACTGTGCTTTTTTGTTTGTTCATAACAGTAAACAGACAATTAATTTCACTGGCATATGTGCGCCACCCGGCGACTATGTGAAGGATTGGTTTATTTCTTCATACTGTAACCGGTATCATTTATATCAGCGTCCGATCCGGAGGCATGGTCGTGCGGAACGGTACGTGATTATTCCATTTGAATAGCTTTTTTAGCACCTGATGGAGCTCATTTCAATTAGGGTACTTCCCTCAATCGATTTCGTTTGCTCTTATCAAATCAGTTCACTTTACTTGCACGATACCATTCGCTCATCGAATACATTGTAATGATTCACATGTTAACAATTTAAATTTTGGGTTGATTTTGCATTCATGAACCTGCTGTTATTAATATCTTGCAGTTTATTAATGTCATCGTTGAGAATACATCTATTATTGATGTTTGATACTAGCCGTTGTTGTTTATTATTTGTTTTTTATTTATTGTCTCCTTGTAGTCTTCCGTTCAGTGGAGTGTATCACGGTGTCAATTGAATTACTACTGTTTATAAAAATTAGATGAATTTATTATGCATTATTTATGCCCACGACCCCTCTGCGGCATTCAGTTTGGGCTAGTTGTTTAAAAAGTTACGACGCTGGTATTGGCCACTTTCGTTTATTGTTACATTATATGCAAAACTGTTGTGTAACTTTGTATTTCCACTGTAATTGATATAACTAATGACATCTACTAAGTCTCCTTGAGAATATTAATTAAAGCCAGCTAAGAAATGAGTGATATTCGATACCTTGTGTTAAAATTTCGTATATTTACATTTTCATACTCTGCACACATTAACACACTTTGAAGTAATTTATTAAATCTCAATAAAATCAAAGAAATCGTACAACACTGTAATTTTGTAAAGGTTTAGTCACAAGTATCCACACACACACAAATCCATGAAAATGGATTATGGAATTTTTTAAATAAATAGTTTAAAGCAGTACTCACAACAAAATAAAGCTAACAGTGGCAGATTAAAGCACTTCAATTAACAATTAATACTTGAATTGCAATTTTATTTTTGGTAGTATCTAATTTATATTCTTTACTGATACGACGACACGATCATTCTAGGAAGCAATTCAATGTTAAGAAACGTTTCTATGTAGCTAGTTTAACGATAGTAACTAAATGAAATGCTCGGAGATACATTTTAAAACGGTTAAAAAATATAGGTATTATACGTATACCAGAAAACCTGAATTGGCTGGATAAATATACATATATTGAAATCGTATGCGAATAAAATTTCTACTGTCGAGATCCAGGAAACATTAACGACTGGTAAGACCAAAAGCGCCAGTTGTAAGATCCCACATTTAAAGAAGTCTAACGAAGCTATCTTTGCGATTCTAAAGTGTCAAAGACTGGATAATATATAAAGCGAAACTTCTATACAGATTGTCTGCAGGTACTAGGTACACACGGTAACTAGATACAGAGACGGTTTAAAATTTTAAGACAAACAAACCGTCTCTGTATCCAGTTACCGTGTGTACCTAGTACCTGCAGACAATCTGTTGAACTCGCGATTTAAAATTACTTAAAACAGATGAGGTTAACAATATAAGTATAACATATTTTTATTATCCGGAATCGTAGCGGTTGTTATACATATTTCTTCAAATTATTGAACCAAAAAATTATAATTAAACACAGGATTGTTTTCTATCACTAAAGGTCTGTCTATCTACGTAGCGGCTATATTTTAACAATATACACACAACATGTTTTACTGTTCAAACATACCGCAATTTTTAAATAGATTTCCTATTATACCCAGTTAAAACGAGTTTTATACAATATATACCAGAATCTTCATTTACCATGTTCACGATTAAAACTCAATATTGCACTGGCACATGGTTGCTAGTTACGGACGACACTTTTCTTGAGTAAATCACTGCTAAAATAACATTATTTGCACTAAAACCTCTTTGGGATGTAAATTTCCAGGAGCTATGGATACTGGCATACAACGTTGTTGATATTCTTGCCCTCAATGTTTGTGTTCATTATCACTTGCATCGAACACATAAACTTTGACGTTAGTGTACTACATACATTTGCACTAATTACACTCCGGTGTAATACCAAATCCGGGTTTGGTGCAGATTTTGCAACCCTACAAAGTGGTTTTTAGAAAAGTCTTCTATTTGCCAGTACTTTCACAAGAAAGTATGTTTAGTCATTAAATAACAACTTTTAATATTATTTTTGATACTAACTAAACGACGTCCTGGGGTTTCTTCATCCAAATTAAATTTCTGTGAATACATGCAATTAAATTATACTTTCGAATTCCACTCGATTTAGTTTCCCACGATAAAAGAGTACATATCAAGCATTCGACATACCTATTACTAAACTTGTAAAATTTTCTATTTGAAGCAATAAAACCCTTTAGTCTTCTCCACGAGTTTATTACAATTTATTAAGTAGTGACATGTTTGAAACCAGACAGGTTTCATCATCAGGCTTAAACATTAATATACAGAGGCACAGCATTAACAGTACAACTGGTATTCGTAATAAAGGGTTACATTTACATGATTTACCAACAGTAAGGTAGCACATGGTAAAAGTGAAGTTAAAATTTAAAAAAAATTGAAAGTTATATGTGCTTAAAATGCTTTTTATAGACAAATAAATCGTACCGGAATAGGGAATTGAATGAAAGATTTTAGTTTCGGAATTATTAATCGATGCTAAATTTGTGGAAAGTTTAATTCGGAGTTTATAATAGGTAAAATTATTTTAAGAGGATAACCGGTTTCAATAGCAGTACATTTATTAATGATGCTGAATTCTATATTGAAATCTTCGTCTGACATAGGGATAGAAAGTGAACGTCTGAATAAAAAATCAAAATTAGCAAGTTTGTTTGCTCAAGGATGAAGGGACGAGTAAGGGATGGTATGGTCAGCAAATGCTAAAATTAAGTGACTTAAAATTAAAGTTAGTAGTTTATGTGATCAAAATATCTAAAAAGGGAAGAGTTGTTATGTTCAATTTCAAAAGTCAAGTTAGTATTTGGATGTATTGAGTTAAACCTAGTAATGTGATCATTTACGTTGGGGGTGTCAGAATTGAAAATTACCAGGATATCATTAACATATCTACCCCAGTAACTAATATTGTGTATAAAAGGAGCTTCATTAAAATATTTTGTTTCCAAGTCTATACAGTGTGGTTCATTAAGTGTGCAACAAATGGGAATTTTTTTAATTAGTTGTAAAACAGAAATTTAAAAACCGCCAAAGGTTAGTGCATGTTTGATAACCATATCAGATTTCCTTAGAATGGCTTCAAGTCAAAGAGCATACAGGGCAGGACAAAAAATATGAAATTCGTTCAAGAATAAAGTTACTTTATTCCAAAAAATATAGCAAAATTTTATTGAGAAAAGTTGTTTAGAATCAAAAGCTATGCTCAAATACAAAGTGAGGGCCTCCTATTCGTATTTTTATTCTGTTTGGAAAATTTTGTATTACCCCGGTAT
Source organism: Agriotes lineatus (assembly GCA_940337035.1). NCBI lineage: Eukaryota > Metazoa > Arthropoda > Insecta > Coleoptera > Elateridae > Agriotes > Agriotes lineatus. The sequence continues at coordinate 13,414,023 of OW679202.1, forward strand.
TATACATATTTTTATTATTCTGATATTATATGTATTTAAAGTAGCTACAACCACATCACTTTAAAATAACTTTTAGCAACTTGAAGCATATATGTAAAATTTACTTGGATTTATATTTTTTTAGGTAACCGTCCACTTCATGTTTGTTGCAACGATATTTAACAGAACTTTAGAATTTCGCAAATATTCTTTTTAACAAGACACATGCTTTACTAATAATAATGTACATAAAAAAACTTACAATTAAAGCCTACAATTTTATTTCAAATTCTTATGAAAATACGGGGCTAATACAAAATTTTTCAAAAAATAATAAACATTCGAATAGGAGGCCCTGAGTTTGTATTTGAGCATAACTTTTGATTCTAAACAACTTTTCTCAATAAAATTTTGCCATATTTTTGAAATAAAGTAACTTTATTCTTGAACGAATTTCATATTTTTTGTCCTGCCCTGTATGCTGTTTGACTTGGAGCCATTCTAAATGCATCTGATATGGTTATCGAACATGCACTAACTTGTGGCGGTATTTAAATATTGGTTGTACAACTAATAAAGAAATGTTCCATTTGTTGCACACTTAATGGACCACACTGTATACAGTGTGTTTCACTTTTCATGGGGACGGTCATGTATCACAGAAAGTTCCCAACCAATTTTGTTCAAATTTGCAAGGAATGTATATACCCTTAGTGCCACCCAGGACACAAGGACACATAAGGTACTGCGATGCTCATTTGTTTTCTTAAAAACCGACTACCAAAGCTACTAAATTACTAAAGTAAATTATTTAACAACAATGAAAAAACTTTATGTGTTTGCTATAGCCACACTTTAGAAAAACGAAAACAGTTAGAGTAATGTTTAAAACTCAGCTATTATTTGAAAAATGACGAAATAAATGAACAGTATTTTTCAAGTTTGCGTTTCAATATCTTTCTAACGTATAGGAATTTTTGCATGAAAATTTGGCCACAAGGGTTTTCAAAGACGTGGATTAAGATTATGTTAAAAAATTTGGCCGGAAAAAGTCGCTAATATTACTTTGTGAAAAAATAGCCCCTTTTTTCGTCCTAAGACGGACGCCTATGGACCCATTCTTATGTGTCCTTGTGTCCTGGGTGGCACTAATGGTATATACATTCCTTGCAAAATTTTAACAAAATTGGTTGGGTACTTTCTGTGATACATGACCGTCCCCATGAAAAGTGAAACACACTGTATATAAAAATCAATCGCCGTGTGTTAGTAACGCAAAATCTCGAGAACGACTTGACCGATTTGGATGATTTTTTTTGTTCGTCTTACTTCCGAGGTGGTTTAGCAAAAAATAAAATTCGGAAAAATCCAAAGGGAAAGCCGGAAAATATCGAAAGTGTGTTTTTCTGTACACTGTACGACTTTCTATGTGCAGTCATACTTTTATGATTCTGTGCTTAATGGTTTGAAGGGTTTTCCCCATCATGTCATAATCCAAAACAACGTTTGCCGGGTCAGCTAGTTATTCATAAAAATCTCTGCTAGCAGAGGTGGTAACTGATAAGTTAGATCCCATGGCTACACCCGATTTTTGTTTGAAACAAGAATCAAATTTGAAAAAAATTGAGACAAAGCTAAATTTAAACAAGCAGGTAAAGTTTCAATTTGGTTATTGTTAAGATCAGAATCAACAAGCATTTCTTTTAATAATTGAAAACATTCCTTGGAAGGTTAGTTACGTCGAAGGAACAGGGGGGGGGGGGGTAATTTTTCAGGTAAATTTAATTTGGATTAAAGTTTTAGTTAAGTCTATAAAATTTTATAAAGTGAGGTTTAAAATTAGTGATATCGCGGACTACTTTGTTGAGCCAAGATGTAATGACAAATACCGGGGTGTTCCTATTTGTTCGTAAATTATAATAATTACAGACCAGGCGATTGTGTAGACTAGTATACTCGTTTTGTTTTTATAAATAAATTAGCTAGAAAAAAAAACCTTCCATTTGATGTTCCAAGTAATGAAAAAGACAAATTTTATGATTATAGTCAATGTAGGCAGAGAAAACAAGGTACTTGATTGGCGCTTTGATAAATACTAAATATCAAACGAATCCTATTTAAACGAACGTTCGACGAAACAATAGATAAGCTTCATCTACCTCTCATTTTTATTTGTTTGCTAAAACGAAAGTTTAAATTATTAATTTACATTCAATCAGTTCTAGAATAACTCTAATTTCGGCTTGAATTAAATCTACAGTTGAAACGGTTGTCGTACAGATAGCACACTAATTTTAGAAGAAATCTAATGGTAAAAGACATATTAACATACAAATTTTCAACACAGAAATTTTTAAAAGCAAATGAACTGAAATACAACTCAAACATCAACTTGTTTCAGAAGTAAAATCATTTTTTTAAATCGGCAGTGAAGAACGCTGAAGTCGTCATTAACATACGATAAATCGGCAGTGCAGTAATCCATTGTTTTACGTGAAAGAATAGTCAACATTCCTGTTTTCCGGCACAATTTACTTCCTAGCATTTGTTATCCATTATGTTTAACACTGCAGTGGCAAGTTATAGCTTTTTAATAAGATTAATACTATTTCCCGGGACCCCTCTTTCTTCTAGCACTTTCCATAAGGAACACTTTTTAGACAGTCAAAGGCATTGACAAAATTTATCAACACAAGATATTTACTGCTTTTCCGATCCAGGCTGCCATAACTCGCAGCGTGTTTTTACACGGTCCAAGCATACTCTGTTCGGTCTGAGTAGTGTACCTAGAGGTGTTCTGGACCACTTTTTGGCGGGAAATTCAAATTCTGTGCTGGGGTGGTCTAGCGGTAAAAGTGACAGACTCGCGATCAGCGGTCCCGGGTTCAAACCCCGAGGTAGGCAAGTTTTTTTTTGCGCAGGGTTTTTTTTGCTCAGGGTGACATTTTCTGAAAATTTTGGACCGGATGTTGGGGTGACGTCATTTCTCGGAATTTGCATCAAATGTGAGTCTGAGAATGCAGATTAGTCCAGACTTGCACATGTGGGAGTCTAGCAGGATGTTATTGTGTACCAATTGAACAATGAAGCCCATTGTTTGAGAAATCTGCACGACCGCTTAAAATAATTGGACAATGAAGTCTTTGTTGAATCAGATAAACAGGATGTTATTGTCTAGGGATTCAAACCTGTCCAGACTTGTATAAAAATGTGCAAGGCTGGTAAAAATTGAACAATGAAGTCATTGTTTGAAAAATCTGCACGACCGTCAAATTGAATGGAGCCTAGGTTTTATAAAATATGCACTAAATATTACATTATCTTCAGGTATTTTTAATAATTTGTTTTACTTTTATTGAGAAACTTCTGTATGCTTTTGAAAGAAATTCTTGAGGTTCCTTGTAACCTAAATTTACAATCATACCTGTTCTTATTCTACTATTAAAACACGATTCTACATCTTCCCATACCAACTTGTTCTTTTGCTGCTGCTGACCACTCCCTACACCCCCGCCCCCTTCTTTACTAATTTAACTTTTTTTTTATAATTACCGTTGTCCCTTTAATAAACTTAAATTTGCCTCTAGCCTGAATAGATTTTCATTTTTAAAACTATGCTTACGGATAAATCGACTAACAATTAAAATGGTTTTATTTGCCAGTTTAATCCATTTGTCAGCCTCATCACTATATTTTATAATCCTTAACGCGTGTCTGATTGTTTCTATTGAATTCGAACTTAATTCGATAACGCTGTCTGTCGCAGACATGTTCGCATGCGTGCTGTTGTAATACTAACTCTTGCAGACAGTCGGGCCGGTCTATTTATTCATTGCCGCAACTGATAATGGAGGTCATTAACTGCGTCAGCAAAAATTTCCAAACAAAGGCTCCATTCAATTTGCCGGTGGTGCAGATTTTTCAAACAATGACTTCATTGTTCAATTTTTACCAGCCTTGCACATTTCCATACAAGTCTGGACAGGTTTGAATCCCTAGACAATAACATCCTGGTTATCTGATTCAGCAAAAATTTCCAGACAACAAAGACTTCAGTGTTCAATTATTTTTAAGCGGTCGTGCAGATTTCTCAAACAATGGGTTTCATTGTTCAATTGGTACACCATAACATCCTGCTAGACCAGTGATTCCCAAAGTGGTCGATATCGACCCCTTGTGGTCGATATCGATCTCTCAGGGGTCGATAAATTCAGTGCATAAAAATGGACCCCCAAACAGGCCGTTATTTAAATCTTTCAATATCAACTTATCGTATGTTAACTTAATGGTAAAGTATATAAGTACTAATTAACACTTCACAAAATTAATTTTAAGTGGATTAAATTGTAACTAGCTAGGTTCGTCTCAACACACTGCTGGTACACGAGTTTGGACATGTAGAGGACGAATGCATGTTGAAACAACTTTTTTGCACGCCCGAACTTGCTTTGTTCAATGCGATTGGAAAAGTGTCATTTAATTTACCCTCGTTTACAAATAGCATCGACTCCAAAAAATCCGAAAAAATGAGAACTTAACAAATTATGGAAAACCAGTGATTGTCAAACGTGCTATAAGCAAGTAAAAGAACGAGTTGCAGTGGGGGGTCTATGGTATCAACTATTTTTGGGAAAGGGGTATTTGGCCCAAAAAAGTTTGGGAACCACTGTGCTAGACTCTCACATCTGTAAGTCTGGACTAGTCTGCATTCTCAGACTCACATCTGATACAAATTCCGAGAAATGACGTCACCCTAACATCCGGTCCAAAATTCTCAGTAAATGTCGTCACGACCTATGCAAAAAAATCCTGCGCAAAAAAAAACTTGCTTACCTCGGGGTTTGAACCCGGGACCGCTGATCGCGAGTCTGCCACCCTTACCGCTAGACCACCCCAGCACAGAATTTGAATTTCCCGCCAAAAAGTGGTCCAGAACCCCTCTAAGTACACTACTGGTCTGAAATCGTGCATTCTATGACATCTTGGGTCCTGCTCAGTAGGATTCTCGTAAAGATTCGCAGTTACTGAGACTTCCTTCTTAGGCACTTTGACTGGACTTCTATGGTTCCATTCATGTGATATACTCTAACATTCACATATTTGAGCAAAGGTTTATAAATCCAAACTGTTTTAACCTAAAATGAAGCTTGAATGCAAAATTTCTAATCAACTTAAAATTTTTACTTTTATTCTACGTAGATACGTATAATAAATATAAAAATTTGAATGTTGATTAGAAATTTTGTATTCAAGCTTCATTTTAGGTTAAAAGCAGCTTTGTTTTATCAAAATTGTGTGTAAGATAATAAATATTGATAAGTGTCTCTTGAAACATTTTCATGTTTTCTTAATTTTTTCTCACCCTGTACATCAAATTTAAGATTTTTATATGGTAATAATATTTTCTTGACAAGCGGATTTTTTTATAAAGAATGACTTTTCGTGGCAAAATTAATAATAGATTTGTCTCCTATTGTCAACTCCATCCGTGGACACACTGTATATTTATTATGCGTTTTACCTTACTTTTTGCTGCAAAATAACGCCCTTATATTTGTTCTGTGCAATGTTGACAACCCCTGTATATTTAGGAAACCATGGCACTATCTCACTATCTGCTGTTTCACAACCATTCTATAAAACTATGCTCGTCCATTCGTTATTCAATAAGCCGATATCTGTAGAACAATGCTAAATTTCACCCGTCAACAATCTTGAAGCTACCCATTTTGGCTTCATTGAAGCCTGGCCGCCATGCACGGCGCACGTTATCGTCATCAACCGTCAGTAGGATTTTCTCCCAGGGCAGCGCCCGGTGACCACCGTCTTGATTTTCACATTATGTCGTCGACTGAATCGCTGCACCCAGCTAAGATAAATATACAGGGTGTTTCATAACGTACGGAGGAGATTCAAAGACTAGTAGAGGGGACCAAAATAAAGTTATTTTCTTAATAAACTTCTGACCAAAACCCAATAACATAAAAATAACAGCAGTTTAACGTTCTTGTAAATTAATGCCCACTTATTAAATAACGCCGGTATTAATGAGCAAAAATTAGAAAGAATACCATTGCGTTTTCGTTTCCGTAGAAACATATTTCTTACAACACCTGATAGTTTGCTGTTAAGGTAGTTTAATCTTAAATTATAAAGAAAACACCGTAAATAAGATACCTTATTAAACTAAATAAGATACCTTATTAAACAAGTGAATCTTTATTTTATAAATTATAATTTTATTATTAAATAAGCTACAAACAATTCACCATAACAAAAATGCTGATCCTGCATTTCAACGCACATATTCGCTGGACGAATCCAGTTTTCATAAAAGTCCGTAAGAAAAAGTCCACTGAGTTGAGATCTGGACAGCGTGAGAGCCATGAAATAAATCCACCCTGACCGATCCATCTTTGTGGAAAGATGGTGTCGAGGTAATCTCGTACAACATGACTAAAATGTGAAGGACAGCCGTCATGCATAAACCACATGGTACGGCGCACATCCAAAAAAACATCTACAAGGAGCTCTGACAGAACTTCTTGTAAAAACTGCAAATAAGAATGGCAATTAAGGCGTGCTTGTAATTCATAAGGCCCTATTAAGTTGTTGCTCAAAATACCAGCCAACAGATTTAAACTAAAACGCTGCTGAAAGCTACTCTGGCGAATCGCGTGCGGATTTTGATCAGCCCCTATGTGAGAATTGTGGAAGTTAAGAACACCATTCGTAGGAAAACGGCATTCATCAGTCACCAGTACGTGTATTGGAAATTCTGCTTCCCTATTAGTGAGGTTTAGCAGCCATTCGCAAAACTGCTACCGCAGCGGATAATCCGTAGGAGTCGGTCCTTGCACATTTTGTAGATGATAGGGGTACAAACCATTGCTGCTCAATGTGCGCCAAACAAAGGATGGGAAATTTGGGGTTTACTTATAGTTGGATCAGCATCAACCATTTTTAAAAGTTCTTCCTCCACATTCACCCCATGTTGATTTGATCTGCCGCCACCATAACCTTTCTTAGATTGGACATTTCCAGTCTCTCTTCCGCGTTAGACTAGTCGAAGAAAAGTATTTTCGGAAGTCGTTTGACGATCTGGAAATCTTTCCGAATACATACCTCTTGCACGTACAGCGTTTTCTTCAGCAGCTCCATACATAATAATCATATCTACATATTCTTCATTACTGTAGTTAGCCATTTAAGTAGAATTAAACACTTAGTAGCTGATGTATCTTAATTTTGACGTTTAAATGAATTAACACTCAGACACATTTCTACTGCTACTTGTTTTTTAGTTATTATTAAATAGTCGGCGGTTTTCCATCAGTGAACACCAATTCTTAGCATTTAAAAGAATAATATAAATATCTGTAATTTGTATGTTATTTACTTTTTATTTTTTTAACTCAAGATTGTTTAGTTAACTCTCAAATATTCCCTGCTTGAACTTGAACCTTAAATTACTACCTCAGTAAAGAATGCTCGCTAATTGATTCAACTTTAACTTGCTGTAACTTTCTTGGTGTTGGGTTTTGGTCAGAAGTTTATTAAGAAAATAACTTTATTTTGATCCTCTCTAGCTACCCTTTCAATCTCTTCGTACGTTATGAAACACCCTGTATTTTATTATTTAGTATTGAATGTGCGCTTTACCATCAATTTGAAATATATCATGCATACATAGGCTGCAACGAAACGTTATGAGATGCTGATAGAATTCTGAGGAATTGTTTTGGTTACCTTTCTGTATTGCAGTCAGCTATAAAGCTGACCCAAATGCATTTTCATGATTTAAATCTAAATAAAGTTCTTAGATTTACTACATGATTTTTATTTGCAAGGGGCAGTGCAGTTCCGCGCATTTTGAAGTCATATCAGCTATTTCAGAGGCCGCTGAACAAGGTAGGTCTAAACCTCGGAGCTGGACACGATCAAATATCCCATGAATATTTTCCTGGTAGAATTTCCCCATTACATCACCGGCTCAACAGGTGGCACTCTTAAATAATACAAATTTGTCCAACATCTTTCGAGGTACAAAGTAAAGGTTTTGTTTCTTATCAGAACGATTAAAAATACAAGGTGTTTCGGTCACAGCTCTCATACAAAGAGAACTCTTTTATTTGACAAGACAAAAGCGAGTTAAATTACATCAAATTTGCTCTTTATTGTATCGACTTCATATTTATGCCGATTAATAGGTACAGTAGTGATGAACCAAATTAGAATTTTCCATCTTTTCCTATTACTTCCGAAGTGAATAAAATAAATATTTACAAATATGCAAAAAGCTATGAAGTCTTGATAATAATGTGCTACTTTGATTTAATTCAAAACTTTTGTGTATCTCTTTAAATAAGCGAACTTCTCATTTTTAATGGAGGTACAAAATCCCATATAACATAGAGAAACTGTCTCATGTCTCCTTCATGATTAATAAATTCAATAAAGGTCTTAAATAATTATTAACCATCTTGTGTTCTACTCTAGCTTGCATAGCGAATCATCATTATTATTTCGTAACAGGTTGTTGGATACTTTACCCAACGAAAATATTGATAGACCAAACATACGTGGGTGGGCCGAACTGTAATGCACACATGCTTGTAGAACGCGAACGAAATTATCTACACAGACGCGCATGAGTGCATTCGGAAGCTACATCCCTCCTCTATGCGCATGCCAAGTTTGAAGGAGTTTCGTTCACCAGTTCGGTTTTTAGTAACGGAAGTATGGAGACGTGTTCTCGTGCTATGTCAACGCGACTTAAACAGCGCGCGGTTAAAGAACTTTTAACTGCTGAAAACGTGATTCCTACTGAGAATCGTCGCCGTTTAAAGGCCGTTATGGTGACGATACTGTCGATAGGACTACTGTAAATCGATGGGTAATAAAATTTCGTGGTTGCGAGCCCGGAAAAGTCGTAATTGATGACGAAAAACGCAGCGGGCGTCCTATCACTGCCACAGACGATGAACATCGCAAACGCGTCGACAATTTTATCCAAAATGACCGGCGGTTTGCGATGCGCTTTTGAGTGATTCACCGGTCAGTTTGCATCAAATTGTCGACGTGTTTGCGATGGTCATCGTCTGTGGCAGTGATCGGACGTCCTCTGCGTTTTTCGTCATCATATACAGCTTTTCCGGGATCGCAACCACGAAATTTTATTACCCATCGATTCACAGTAGTTCTAACTATCAACAGTATCGTCACCATAAACGGCCTTTAAACGGTGATGAATCTCAGCAGGAATCACGTTTTCAGCAGTTAAAAATTCTAAAACCGAGCGATGTTTAACTCGCGTTTCATAGCACGAGAACACGTCTTCATACTTCCGTTACTAAACAACGAACTGGTGAACGAAACTGCTTCAAACTTGGCATGCGCATAGAGGAGGGATGTAGCTTCCGAATGCAACCATGCGCGTCTCTGTAGTACATTTCGTTCGCGTTCTACAAGCACGTGTGCATTACATTTCAGCCCACCCTCGTACTTCAGAGATTATCTACTATTATTGGTATTTCAATTTCAGTTCCTTGATTGCAACGCAATCTACACTTGATATCTAAAATTCTCTTTGCCTCTCTCGAGAAATACCTGGTGTCTAGATGGTTTAATCGTCACCTATAAATATAAAAGTTCAGCAAAATCTTCCAACCTGTTAAGACTGAAACGCATGTGCACGCACGCCCGTACACACCCAATCACTCACCCATGCACAGACAGAAATGTTTATAACGTTTTTTAAATCCTTAGAGCTCGAAACACTTATTTCCATTCCAACTAATAGACCGAAGTATTTGAAATAACGTTCTCATTGAAATGTCAGTATCGATAACAGAGTGATACTTCTTAACATACCACAGGATGTTCAAAAATGTACCAGGTATCAACTGGAAGTCCAAAAGTTCATATAAACATACGTCCACGACACCCGTTAACGATTTATTGTTTGTTATATAATTTTTAGTGCCCTACATCACCTAGGCCAGAAATATAATTTGTTTTCATAACATATCAACTTGGTTTTTGACAAACAATTGTTAATTTACAATTTATTATTTTGATATTTGAATTACAATGTCAAAATTATTTTAGAATCAAGGTGCGAATGCTATAAGAAACTTTATATACGTAGCTAAAGCAGCGTCCTATCAGAGTTTGTGTGGCAGGCTGGGGAAAAAAACAACGAACATACAGTGGACACAATTTTAAAAGCTGTGTACCTCGACGAATTCGTCTCTCTTACTCGTGTTTTCAAATGGATTAGAAGGTTGCATGAAGGTGCGGAGGACCTTTGTGATGATTTGAACTCTGGTCGTCTGATTACAGCCAAAAATCCCGAAACGATAAAAAAAAATCCAACAACTTGTGGCCGCTAACCGACGAATGATATTGAAAATGGTGGAGCAGAAACTGGGAATCAGCCATGAAACAACTAGAACCATTTTGGAGAAAAGAAAGGGGTGTACCAAATTTATCCCGCACAACTTGACAGCTGAGCAAAAAGCGCATCGAAACACCTCCCGCAACGGCCCATAGTGACCCAAATTTGGTAAATTTAGTTGTTACTTGTGAGTGGTTGTGCAAGTTGAATACCGTGCTGATCACTTTCACCGGGTGTTACCCTCACTAGCCTTTACTACAGGGGTGTCAGTGTTTACTGAAGCACATTCATCATGTGCGGCCGTATTTGGCAGCCTCCAGCAAATGGCGACAATGCCCCTGTGCATTCTGCGTAGTCGTTTTTTGGCGAAAAAGGTATCAGTCTTGGAGCATCGCCCCTTATTTGTCAAATCTACCTCCAGATGACTTTATGTGGTTTCCTCAATTCAAATTGGCCCTAAAAGGCAGGCGCTTGTGCGACCCAGAAGACATTCAACGGAATGTTACCGCTGCTGAACTCAACAAACTTCATTACGACAAGTTTAAACAGGCTTTTCAGCACTTGCATCGTCGATGTCAGTGGTGCGTAGTCGAGGGAGATTACTTCGAAGAACGCTAGGAGTGCTTTCCGCTATGGAGACGTCACATGCTCTGTATTTGATCGAACCTAATTTTAATTAATTGTTCAACATCGTATATGATACTGTTTGGATATTGGATTTTTGGGTGCAGATATGCTGAACTAAGTTCACGCGCATTTCGTCCTCAGGGTGGGCCCGTTGTGCTACCCCCAAGTCACGCGTGTGTATATGTGTTGTGTTCATTCTTGTTACTTTACCTACTAGACCAGTCTTTGAAGAAAAGCAACGTTAATTGTATCCCAACGTCAAATGATCACCCGGCTCGGTACCGATCTATTGGACTGCGAAAAAACTTCCGCCTATCCACTGATTCGAACCATGGCCTTGTTTCTTGCAGCCTGAGACTCTACCTACTGCGCCAAAGCGGTGCATATAATATTAAAAAGTGCATTAGTTTGATAAATTCTGCTTTACTGAAATAACTAATTTAGCGATAGCGCAGTAACAGTTACGTATGAAAAATACCTACCTTATTTTGACTTTTTTACTCCAATAAATTCCCCAATTGATTCCTGAAATAGTTCCGATACGTTTTCAGACTTCCTGTACACCACCATTGAAATCAGTGGCGTAACTAAGATTTTGCTCTGGGGGGTGTTCTGGGAGAGTGATCAACTTTACAATAAGAATGAAAAAAAATGAGTGTACCATAAAGTATAGTTGATTTTATTGCTACAGGACTTGCGGTAGGCCTTGATTTAACTTCTTGGCAGTATAGACCACCTAGTTACATTTAAGAATTTATTTTTTGCTTATTTACTTATTAAGCAAAAGAAATCAGAAATAATTATTTACTAAATAAATAACAATTTAGCTTTGTAATGCAGCATACCGTATGAATGATGCATTTAATTTAAATAATATCCAGATATCTAATGTAAATCATGTGATATAACAGTTGTATGTTTTAACTAGTGGGGTTGGAAGGGCAACCAGACAGAGAGTTGTTTATATTTAGTAGTACTAAAATAACTTGGATTGATAATCTACGAGAAATAGTCACGTTAAGAGTTAAATTCCCTTTAATTGTGAAGAATAATAATAATTGATGATTTGATACGTAGTAGCAATGTAGTATTCTCTACGATCAAATGTGACTTTAAGTCACAAATATTATACAAATATAAAATTCAAGACTGTTTGATTCCATTTAACTTAGTATATTACTACGAAGCCAGTAAAACCAGTGAAAGCCAGTGTTATGGTATGCTGTTGAACTATCTATCCACATAATAGAGGTTTCAAAAAGCTACAACGAGCGTTGATTTGGCCGGGAACAACCCCGGCAGGTGTTTTCTGACTAGAATTTATCCAGTTAGAAGCTGAGGTAGAGCATTGAGGTACCAGAGAAACAATCAGAAGGTTAGTGCCCATTTCTTACGAAATATTAAGAAGTTATACAGCAAGTTTGGTGCGGCAAATCATTAAGATAATTATAATTGTATTTAGAAATTAATTTAGGATTATTTTTCTAAAATTAATAGTGATTCGAGTACTCGACGTTTTTCGACAATTCCATTTTGAAATTTACTTCTTGGAATTAGGTTATTTTTAGAATTTTCATATAAATCAAGTTTGGACATATTTAATATTCGATTAAATTGTTTTTCACAATTTGTATTTTATTTTGTAATGTCAGATCAAACTTGAATGTGCTACTAACAAACTGAAGTACCTGAAACGTGTATTTGATTCATAAAGCCAAATATTTATTATATTTTAAAAGTAATTCAGTCTTTAACTGCAAGATAAAGTTGTTAGTTGAAGATTAACCCATTCAGCTGGGATTTATGAGTCCCATTGCTTGTAAAACTGACTAGTCGAGGTTTCAAAAACAATAATCTCATGACATAATTTTAAATGTCAAATTGATTTATAAGATACGTCAATTACTAGTTATTACATTAAGAAGTAGGGTAAGTACATAAGTGAGCTATAACTGATAGTGCTTCTTTTTGATAATTATAAAAAGGGCATATTTAATTTGATATGTAATAGTGCTCCAAAAAGAGAGCTATTACATGTTGACTTACACTTTGGAGTTTGATATTAATTGTAATAACTCCGCGAGAAAGAGTTATATTACAGCTTGCTTGCAAAACAAAATTCGAAGATAATGCATGTTCTTGCAATAACTCTATAACCTATGAAAATGCTAAATGATATTTTGACTGTAGAAAATTAGTTAAATCATGGCCTACTGCAAGTCCTTTAGAAATGAAAGCAACTATACCGTTTATTTATAAACAATAAAATCATTACAATTGCAATACAACTTATAGTAGTAATTCAAGTTCTCTTGGCTTTTTTTTTTGATAACTCGTTTATAATTTCATCTACGTTCACCTGCAGTTCTCTGTGAATGGAGAGCATTGCCAATCCATTCAGCCTATATTGCGCTGTTGTATTTCGGAGGTAAGTCGTAATTATTTTTAAGGTGGAGAATGATCTTTCAGCTGTGGCAGTTGACACAGGAATCCTTGCAAGAATTTGCAGCAACTTGAATATGCTTGCGCATCCATTGCTGTCTTATATGGAAGATTTTGTACATTTTGGCAATTTGAAGGTTCGTTGAGATCGGATTTTAAAAATGGTTGAGTCCGAATTCCGAATGTAATAATATATACTCAATTATTATACCTAAAATGTAATTTTAGATTTTTTGCTCAAGACGAATTTTAGTTATTCTTGAAGCCTCTGGGGGGTGTTCCGACACCCATATCACCCCCCATAGTTACGCCACTGATTGAAATGACTACAAATATTTAGCACACTGTGACTAAATAATACATATATAAAGATAGTAATACACAGTAATGGAATAAACGTTTGCAGAACATTTGAAATCCGATTGGTGTGAAATTTATATTTAAAAACATCTCTAACTATAGCATTTTCCCAGCTGTCAATCCGGCCATCGACATTCGGACAGCTTACACTTAAAAATAAGGTTTTAAAGGAGGCGAAAACAAAACACTCTCTTGATTTTAATCCCAGGCAAATATTGAAACCTTTTTCATCGGCGCTATAGAAAATTATTCCTGTTTTTTTTTTAAATCGAATGGTCCAAATAACTTTCAAATGAGTCCGCCCACAGCACGTCAATATTCAGTTTGACGAGTTAATTTTATTTCGCGATGAATTATGTCCGTGTTTTATACCTTTTGCCGTTGCGCTCGGTATAATACTGTAACAATAACTACCATGGCAGATAACACGTCCGCGATTACAACTGCGCTATCGAGCTGGTGTTCCCCTCAGCTATACCTTGTTTTTACCTACTTGTTCAAAACGCGAATAATAGAGTGAGCCCGTAATACACCCTGATAATGCCTAAATATAGCTTAAATTAATTGGTATCAGTTAAATTGCTCGGAAATTCTCGACTTATCTGTTTTAATCTACGCTGCTTGTAACTAGCTGTACATTTGACAAACGGTAGCTATATTTGGCGGGGTTAATGTTTTTATGCCCTTTTCCTCCACTTGCTGTTTTTCGAGATATATAAGAAAATAATGAATAATTTCTGAAAAGATCTTGAGCATTTATATTTTTAAACTCTTTCACATGCCCGATGATCGTGTTGACCACATATCAGTTTTAATTTCCCACAAAAATATACAATAGATTAGCAACTAGTGAAAGAAGAACAAATATAGACGGCAGATGGTTAAAATATATCAAGAAACTTCTGGGAGATGAGAAACAAACATACGAAGAATGGCTCACAATAAGAATGTCGTAGCAATAGTAAAAAGAAAGTACTACAAAAGCACGAAGATTAAAAATACGAATGTTTTCTCGATACGACCACTTAAAACTGAAAATGATACAATTTGGAAGATTTAATTACAATACAGGCATATCACTTAGTTACGCTAACTTCGGTTTCACACTGATGCCGTAGCTTCAAAATGCGAGAAAGTATCTAAAGATAATATGGGACAGCTTAAAAGTATAAAAAGTTGAGAATACAATAGAAAAAAAAACAATTAAACTGGTAAAGGTGTGTGATGCGAATACAAGAAGAAAACTTAGTACAACAAATACGGGATATGGGCTGCGATAAAAAGGGATCAAAGCGATGATCATAAACTGCATGTAGTTAGCAAGTATAGAAATTTTCAAAATAGAAACAAAATTTTGTAGCCACAAAAGCCACACTCTTGAGTGGTAAAAGATATAAAATAGAAGCGGAGATAAGAAACGAAAAAGCGATTGGTCTGATGATCATGGAAATGTAATTAGAATGAAATAGGTAAACCCAATTCCTCAATTATTGTAGTCAGCGCTTTTCGGCAAACAATTGATCACTACAGAACGGAGCTCAACGATCTCATTACGTTCAATAATTTCGGTTCGAAAAACAAGTTTGCAGTCCATGATAAAACAGTTTCTCCTAGCCTAGATAAGAAAATGTATGCGTATTCATTCACTGTCACAGGTGTCGAACTGTAGATACAGCAACACTGAACAGAAGTATATTTATCTATTCATAAATATTTAATATTTACTAATGATATAGTAAAGCCGATAGCATGGTGGGAGCAAAATGATGAACAGACTCACAACTGTCCTTTATAGTCTCTTTCGAGCACATATTTTACAATGCAAAAGGCACAGTTATCAATTTATTGTTAAAATAGTTCAACGCACGCTAGTTAGAAATTTTGGAAGTCCTCAACGATCATTCTCACTTTATTTACATAAACTTTGTATTTGTGGTAGCAATTTTAGAATGTTTACATTGTTAGTGAAAGTTAAAGAGTTAAGCTAAGTGGATATCCTGAACTGAGCAATTTGTATGTACTGGTCCGTTTAAATGTAACGGTAAATAACTAAAACTACAACCCTATAATGGGAACGAGTTGCACTAATAAATATATACAGTTCAACAAGAATACTATACTCGTGTTATATTTATTAAAGAAATTAACTCTAATTTATAATAATGCTAAACATCTAATAAAAACGTGTTTCACATCAAGTAGTTTCTATACACTATCCAAGAAGACAATATTAACTATACAATTTTGACAGATAAACTTAACTTTTACAGGATGTTTAATGCCGAGCACTAGGTGGTTCTGTGTATGGAAAATGCAGCAAATCATTTTAAATAGCTGTAGTTGTTTTTGTTACTAACATTTTTATGTATTCAACAACAATGTTTGTATTTGTTGAAATGACAATCCTGACATAACCATAAACTGACAGATATAAAATTCCAATGTGACTTTTACTACCACGACTGCCAACAAAATTTTTTTTTAATAATTCCACAGTCCTCTAGACGTTGAAAGTTTTCGATCATACTGTAGTTAAAAAGAAGTACCAAACCCCAAATGTTATTAAAAACCAGTAGTTGACACACAACGTCCAGGGATTGACATGAAACACACCAATAATTGACATAAATAATTAAGTGATTCGTAGCATATAAGCCAGTAACTGATATGATCACAGGAGTTATAAAAACTAAGATAATTTATGCAGACAGCGAGATGGTATCATATATTTACTACTCGACGCAAATTCTCAGGCAATGATAATGGAGGTCATTGAACCCCCATTAACTACATTCAGCAAATTCTCAGACAATCACATCCGGTGTAAATTTACCAGACGTCCGTATCCGATGCTAATACCTGTTTGAACAAGTCCCAGACTCACATCCGGTGCAAACTCCGAGAAATGACATCACCCCCACATCTCGTGAAAATTACCAGAAAATGACGTCACCACTGCAAAAAATGACATCTGGCAACGCGCAAATATAGTCCCTATTAACACCTGCGATATCAAAAGATTAGGAGATAGATATAATGTTATTGCAATCCAAATCAACCCATTATAATAGTCGATGATGTTTAAAAAGTTTTCTGAATAAATCTGAGTTAAAGCAAATTAGTAATTGAATGGTTACAGGTGGTTTCGAAATAAAAAGAATATTTAAAATACGGTTGAAGAAGCAATGACAAATGCAAAATTCTAAGAAGGATAGAATTAAAGTAGGTGGATATCAAATAAGAATATAGACTAGCAGGCATAAAGAATGAAAATGTAGTAGTTAGGAAGTTTGTTTCCGATTATTAGAAATAACAACTTGTAAAATACGTAAGAAAATCGTTTTGGTCTAATTAAAAATATTGAATTTAACCCTCTTTTACTGTGAAAATGTCTTGGCTCATTTAAGAAGAGTAATATCTAAATCTACGTGGTATATAAAAAGGTGAAATATTAAGAAGTAAAGAGAAGTAAAGAATTAACTACAGAAGATAATTGGCATGTGGTAAAACTTAATAGATACAAGAATTGTTAGTTACAAGTGAATAATTGAAGAGTTATATTGGAACAGCTTTATTGAGAAGAATACATTTGACAAGTAGCATAAATAGAAAGGGGTTACATCAATCTATGTGTTGTTGAGTGGAAAGTCCAGAAGGGCGTCGGTGAAGCGAGAGGGTACATTCCGGAAAGTAGTGGCAGAGACAGGAGGATATCTGAGATTGTTCTGTTGGCTGGTTGCTGTCAAGGATTTTGGGTTTCGTAGTGTTGGACGAAGCTTGGGGCTGGTGGTCTGTTCGTGAGAGCTGCATTGCAGAGAGCTGCGAGGGGTCGATTGTGGCTAAAGGATAGGTTGCAGTATTGAACATTGTGGAAGTAAAATATACAAGGTGGGTGATTTCTAAGAGTATACCAATTATAACGCAAATATAGACATTTTAAAAGATGACATAAATTAAGAAACAATAACTTACTGTGTTATTTAATGTTATAATGTACCATTCTAAGGATTGGGCATTTGTCATTGACATTTGAAAACTGTTGTTGACATTTGGTTGACATTATAAGTGACGCTCGATTTGAATGAATAGTTTAAAATATTTGAAAATAACTTTTTCAAAACAAAGTAACGAGAAAACCGAACCCAACCCTGTAAGAGTTTCAGGCGCTATCATATCAATATTTGAAAGTTTGCATATGAAAAGGCACAATTTAAATAGGGTAACCAGTGTATAAATTAACTGGCGCCCAAACGTGAGCCTAGTAAAAATTTTAAAAAATAAACCACGTTGATCGACACAGTTAAAATTAAATGTTTCTCAACCGTGGGGCACATTGAGGTTGAAATTGATAAATCACGATTAATCACCAAGTGTGAGGCTTGTAAAAGTAAACATAATTAAGCGTGTCATATTTGACTTTTGAAATTGGTAAAAATACAATAAGACAGGACAAGCAATACTAATTCAATAAAGCTGATAATAAGGTTAATTGTTGAGAACTATAGAACAAAAACATAGATTAATATTTCAATAAAAGGTTTTAATAAAATTAAATATTGAGAATTTAAACTAAAATATGGCCGATAAAAGGATTACACGGAAAAGTAAAAGTACTGAAGAGGAAAAAAGCTGAGGAACAGGAAGAGATGGAAGCAGTAGCGAGTGGTGCAGAGGTAAAAATGGAAGAAGTACAGCAAGAGTTGGTGTACAAGGAGATTAGGTAAGAGTTCAAGAGAACAAACAATAACAAAGGAACATTTTGAACAATTAATGGAATTTATGGCACAAAAGGCAGAGGAAAGTAAGAAAGATTTACAAGGAATGAGAAATGAAGCTGAGGAAAGATAAAACAGGCCAAAGAAAGATGCAGAAGAATTGAAAAAGGATTTGCAATCATCAATTCGGAAGGATGCTGAGGAAAGGGAAAACAGGTTAAAGAAGGATGCTGAGGAAAGAGAAAGCAGATTACAGGCAGGCATTCAAAATACTGCAGAGAAGTTGCAAGATCAAGAAGTCCATGCTGAAAAGATGGAAGAATCAATGAAAGAGCTAAAAGAAGAATTTTATTAAGTTCGAATTGAGAATAAACAATAACTGCAAGTACAAATAAATAATATTTGTTTAAAACTAGAAAACTATATAGATGAAGTTAAGAATGATGTGAGAATGGAAAGGCAGGAAGAAAATAAACAACTAGAGAAAACTTTAAAACAAACCATGAGAGAAAAGTTAAATAGAAATAAAGAAGAGTTGAAAGGAAAAATAGAGGGGATGAAGTCAACAATAGAAGAAAGACTAAAAACACAGAAAGAGTGTGTCGACGAAAGAGTTGATTTAATGGAAAGAAAGGTAGAAAAAAACAGAGTGGCAATGCAAGGAGAAATTCTAAAGAATGAAAGCAATGTTAATTTGTTGGCAGAAAAAGATCAACGAAAGTTAAGGAGGTGGAAGAGAGGTTGAGAAGAATACAAGATGGTACTGAAATTGTAAATGGTAATCTAAGAAGTAATTATATGGGGGTTCAAACAGATATGTTACCTATTTAGGAAATTGTTTATGGACCAATATATGTAGCAACACACATCAACCTCAAGTAAGAACACAATTAACAAAAGGAAGGTATTTAAAAAGAGGTAGTACGCGTGAAATGTATGTCATACATAAGTTTAATAGAGCACACCATTTAACACCTAAATTGGCTGAGGAAGAGATAGTACAACATCTACCCCGACATTTAGCAGGGGAAATTACAAGAGCTGTTGCAGTACAAAATATCAAAACTCTGAAGGATTTCTTAGAAATAGTGAGAAATTATGATATGGCAATTTTTAATAATAGGGATAACAGCAGAAAAGAAGCTCCAAGTTTTCAAAATTTTAGTAAGAGAAAATTCGAAGATATTCAACAAAATAAATTTGGTTTTGGTAGGAATAATTACAATAATTTTAGACAAGGAGGAAGGAATTTTAATTCAAATAATTACAATAGAAATTTTGAAAGATGGAGGAATAATCAAGGAAACTGGAACAATATAAAAAGAAATAATTACAATTATGAAAGAAATTACCAGAATAGAAATGACAATAATAACCAAGAGAGGAACAGATACAGATAGATGAAAAGAATAGTGAGAAGACACACCAAGGGGAAAACAGGAATAAGTATCCTCAAAGACAATACATAAACCCAGTGTATAAGCAAGAATACGACAGAGGAAGACCGATGCAAAAAAATTAGATAGAAGTAGCTGAGGTTTATGAAGAATCCTCAGATGATAAAAAAACTTCAATTTTAATAAATTTAATTAAGAACCTCACGGATTTTAACACTAATTTTGAGAATAATAGAAATTTTTTACTAGAAGAAGAGGAGGAAGAACATCATATTTCAACTTTACCATTTATAAAAGTCAATTCAAATAATAACGAATATCTAGCATTAATAGATAGTAGTGCTACGGCTTCATTAATAAAGGAAGAAATAATGTTAAAGAATTTAGATGTCTTATATAAAAACATAATTAAAGTTAATAAAATAGATTTGTTATCTGCAATAGAGAATGAAAATATAGTAGTTGGGAAGTTTGTTTCCCATTATTAGAAAGAACAACTTGAAAAATATGTAAGAAAATCGTTTTGGTCTAATTAAGAAGGGTAATATCTAAATCTACGTGGTATATAAAAACAACACGAACCACCAAAGAGCACGGCCATCGCGCGGGTTTTTGCTCGACTTCACAAGGTGCAAGGCACATTAAGCCAGAAAATGCTGGGTGTTCATATACAAATACTACGCGGTCTAAGCCGAAATTCTATGCTAAGGAGAATAATTCGAGTAACCGCGAAATCCTCAAAGAGTACATATATTAAGCTTCCTGATCAAAAAACTGGGTTCATTATTAAAAAATATAAAAGATCGGAAATTTGCTCTCATTACCATTTTTATGATCAATTAAAACTCCGTGTGGTACTCTGTATTACTACGCGACCGTGACCGACTTAAAAATGTACAGCGACATGCTTCAAGATTACCTTTTGCTCGAAATAGACCCTCGTACGAAGAAAGACTCGCTATCCTGCGCCTTCCAACGCTACCATTTCGTCAGCAGCGAGGCGATCTAATAACCGTCTACAGGGCGCTTCACAATAGTACACGCAAATTTAACATTAAAACATAGAATAGGAGAAATAAATTATAAAGTTTTCATATTACGTAGATGAACTGTTAGCAGGGGTAGAAACAAAAAACGGCTGTCTTAAAGTTGGATTACGTTGTTCCACTATGTGCTCCAACTGCCACGGACAAGGTTGCTAAATGCACCATCCGAAGAAATATGAACTGAAGATGACCCAACAAACGAATAAGGAAGCAAGCTGTTAGTGGAATAGGTCTTCTGGAGATACCACTAAAAAAACGCGCCGAGGGCTCTACCTCTATAGGTGGTGCGGAAACGAGCTTAAATTAGAAAATGCATGGTTCTAACAAAAAGGATAAAGCTCAGAAACTGTTAAAAATTCTAGATATAGTACGCGTTGTGTCGACAATGATATGCTCCACTATATTTAGGTACCGTTCATTTAATAAAATATCAACTTCTTGAGATATTTTCTGTGAGAACCCATATACATTGGTTTCCCATAGCGCTTTCAGAACTATCCTTTTAACTTTAAACGCAATTTGTCAGAGTTAGATGGAGATTAGCCAAAAGGACAATATAACCTTTTTTGTGTAGAATTTAATAATAAAGATTTATTTTCTATACATTTTGCGAATCGGAACATCGGTTTACACAAAAAGTTTTTTAAACTGTACCCTATACACGCTAGGGGCGAGTTTTTGAGAAAAGGGGGATGTTGCGGATACGCGCTGGGTGGGAAATTTTCAGGATTTTGTTCCTACCCCTATTGGGAATATATCTACGTGAATATGAAAACTTTATAAATTATTTCTTCTAAAAAGTACTATTTGCGTGTACTACAACGACGAATCTCCAATTCGTCATCTTTTCGAACTTGCAACATCTACACACCTACGGGGTCACGCGTGGAAGCTAAGAAAGGAGCCCTTCATAACAACCCAGCGGCAATTCTTCCTTACAGAGTGTTTCACTCTTGGAACTCCTTACCCGATGAAGTAGTTGCTGCCAGTGATGTCAACAAGTTCAAGTCACTTATTGACGAATTATTAAGTACTGAATATCAATTTGTTTTGATTTGATTTTATTACTGTATAAATTTAGTTCATTCTGTATATGTTTTCAATCACATACCTTGTATTAATTTTTGAGCAATCTAAATTCACTCTCTGTTCTGTATCATATCTAATAATAAAAACAAATAATAAATTATCGAAAAAATAAAGTAAAAATAAAACATTAGAATAGACGGGAAAAATAGGTAGATAAACTATTCGATGTTCCGGAAAATCTATAAATTAGTTTTTTTTAAAATTTGACACACGATTTCAACTTAATGCGGTGTCAAACTATTGACATCCTCTTCTGCAGTACTGGTTTGCTAGGAGTAAAATGAACACCAGTTATATTAAATTCACCACGGTTCTATGTTTTACTTACCCTACCGAATACTTGGACAGTTGCTATTTATGTTTAATGCAAGTTGCAATGTGTTTCACATTTAAAAATTCTAATCTACTCCTTTTAAATTAAATAAAAGAATGGGCAGAGTCAAGAAAAGAACATATTCATTATCTAATAACATTAGTACCGTCAAACTATATAATTAAAAGGAAAATTACAACACATTCTCTTTATTTACCAATTATTTAAATTAAATTGTACCTTAAAATTATATTAACGTGGTTAGATCAACGTTATTGTACTCTATTATAGGTATTACATTACTAAAATAACAATGTATAAAAGTACTTATAAATAATTTAATGGCATTACATTTAGTTGGAAATATAGATTTCTAAGTTATTTTCAATAATAAATAAACTTGATCAGAAAAATTAAAAATCCTGCTAAAACGTAATAATGAAAGAAAAAGAGCTTTATTTCAGTACTAGTTTATATGCATAATAAATATACAAATTTTGAATTACTTTCCTTATTTACGAACGTTAAAATAAGTTAGCCATATCAAGTACCATCAGAATAGTTTTCAGAATCTGATTCACTATCACTGCCTATGTTTCTAATTAGTGGTCTAACTTCATCAATAATTTGTTCGCGATCCCAGCATTGTTTAATAATGTTGTCCATATGTTTTACATTTTTAGTTCAAATGGGCAGCCCGAAATTATTTTTTTTTCAGACTGAAAATAATCGTAGAGACTTAAAATCAACTTGTCAACATGTAAACTACGCCCAGGCATTTTTGTTACCACTCAATGCGCTTGACATCGAATGTTTGCGGAAACTAATTATTTGCAATACTCAAAATTTCCAATAATTACCAGTCATTAATTGACTCGTATTAGTGGTCTAACTGGTTTAACTTTCACCAAAGAAATATTGTAATGAGGTAATGACCAATATCCAAAAACCTTTTCTTAATTGTAAATTCGAAGAATTTAAAACCATGGGTGTTTCTGCAATATAAACGATGAAGTGCACCAACAGATTTCGTGCTTCACCTATAAGTATCGTCATTATACAGTAACAATACAGTAATAGTTCTATGTTCTGTGAATGCAGTGGTGAAAACGAAAAGCGGCGCAGTAGACGTACTATACTTACAGTTTTCGGACACATACAGTACAGAAGATCCATTTTCGAATAACGATAAACCAACCAGCGGACATAATAAGAGGCATAAAATGATATAATTGGCTGGGTTGGTTGTTTCCATATTAATTAAAAAAGCTTTAAGGGATATCCAGTAATTTAAATACATTAAGCCGCTAATTTCCGATGTAAAAGTACCGTGACCGGAAAACGGCCCTAAATGTGCATAGATTCTGACAAATTTTAAAATGTTTAATAAAAGTGTATTTTAAAACACCCGCTGTGGGCGGGTGTAACTCGAAATCGACTATCTATTACCCGAAAGTTCGTTTTAGTCGGAATGTGGCGTCCTTCTAATTACACTTCGACACGGGTCGAATTATTTAGTCCATTTATTTGAATCATCCATTGGACTACACGTAGAAATATTCCAGAATAACAGTATTAATTTCTACATAAAGCAAATTACAGAGCTTTCTATTGGTTTATAATTTCTCAACAAGCAGGATAGATGCATAAATATTAATAAACCCTGCAATCCCAACATCTACTACATAATCCGGGTATAACAGACTAGCCTAAGTAAATAATCACCAATTAATGACACCACCGCTATGTAGATAAAATCGCCGTGAGTGTAACCTCCCTGTCACCTAATATTATCAACTGTGATCGTTGCCGTGGTCCCAACGCCACTATATTTTGACATTTCCAGGAAATTCTATTATTCTCGCTCATACATAACCAGCTTGACAATAATTTATTATTTTAAACAATAGTTTCATTTTATAAGTTAAAAGTTGGGTTATTCAATCTCAATAATGACACGGTCCAATCGCAGAAGTCGTTAGTTACATACAGCTACTCGTAACTGATAATAATAATAATATATCGCTTAAAAATATGCCACCCACTTGATTTCTATTCCAACAAGTGAATTTCTATTCCACATCGAAGCAAGTCAATGTACAAATTTTCTAATAACGCGATATTACTGTGCTCTTCGAAACTTATCAAAAGAAAGCTAGGGAATTCGTTTTTTTACTTCCTTTTACTACTATAAAGGAAGTATTGGATTCACCCCAAAAATTCGAAATTGAGTTTTCAACAGATCTTCACGTTTTAGAGTCCCCTGATCCCAAAAAACATATTTTTTTTCATTGGTCTGTCTGTGTGTCTGTGAACAGAATATCTCAAAAACGAAAAGAGGTATGGCATTGAAACTTCATATATAAGTTTTGTGTACTATGTAGATGAGACAGCAAGCTTTTGAAGAAAATCGCATAACCGGAAGTAGGTGTTTACTCTTGTGATTTTTCAGTTTTTTTCGATTTTTTCAAAAACGGCTCTAACGATTTTTTTTTAATTTTACATTTTTCTTACATTTTTAATGTGTATTGATGTGAGATAGGTGATTTTCCAGTTGAATACTTCTAAAGTGGGTTTCTTTTGTTTTTTTTTCTATTTTTTTTATTAACTCCTATTTTAAATAAAACACCCGGTATATTATTACATTTTTGAATTCACCTTAAAATTCTAGAGAAAATTTGCCTCTTCAACTAACACTCGATTTTGTACCGTTTTTGTAGAATTCGTAATTTTTGAAAATTTTTAACAAATGGTTAAAAATTAAAAATGAAATTTTTGACTAATTATAAGATCACTGTAAAAGGAAGTTGTGTGAGTGTATCACACCAGATTTTTTACTTTACATTCAAATAAGACAATCGAGTACAACTCCAAGTTGTTAGTGCTGCTAGTTAAGCGAAGCGATGTCAAACTATTGACATCCCCTTCTGCATTACTGGTTTGCTCGCAGTAAAATGAACACATGTATATATTAGGGATGTTCCGAATATACAAAAATTCGTATTCGCGAATACGAATACCGAATACAAATACTCTTATGAATATTCGCGAATGCGAATACGAATACGAATACATGACCTTGAGTGAATAATATCAACTTCAACATCGTTTTTGTACGCGCTGCAAATTTTAAAAATAGTATGGAAAATAGTTTTGTTTTTTATTTAATGTTATAGAATGGTTAATATTTAAAAAAATGTTTTATTTAATGTATGAATACCTGTTTTATATTTTTATTAAAATTCTTATCTATATTTCTATAATTTTAATGTCAAATACTCGTATAATATTCGTGTTCATTTTGGCAAATACGATTACGAATACAAATATTGAAAATATAGCGAATACTCACGAATACGAATACGAGTATTCGGAACATCCCTAGTATATATTTAAGAGTGTTCGTGATGCTATCTCTGTTCAACTGATTTCTTCGACGCAGACAGAAAATTATCGGGTTGTCATACTTACAACTTGTTTTACCAGTTCATATTAAATTCACCACGGTTCGTTGTCCGTCAACATGTAATCTACGGCGAGGCATTTTTGTTACCACTCAATGCGCTTGACATGTTTGGCGAAACTAATTATTTGTAATACTCAAAATTTGCAGTAATTATCAGTATATATTGTATTAGGTGGTGAATCCAGTGGTGGTAACGAAAAGCTGCGCAGTGCATAATTTAGTCTAATAACTGAGTCACTTAGAAAATAAATCCATTGCAATGGAATTTTAAGAGTTGTATATTCGCTAGACGTACTCTAACTGCAGGTGTGCACATTTAATTATCTGAAATTTTCCTTAAATAGGAAAACCTATTCTGGCAACTAGATTACATTAAAAAAGAACGTGGCCACTGGTGATTCTTTCACTCATCAAATTCCACAAGCATAAAGTAAACTAACT
This sequence comes from Agriotes lineatus, assembly GCA_940337035.1. Classification (NCBI taxonomy): domain Eukaryota; kingdom Metazoa; phylum Arthropoda; class Insecta; order Coleoptera; family Elateridae; genus Agriotes; species Agriotes lineatus. The sequence goes on from OW679202.1 coordinate 13,440,297, forward strand.
CTACATCGTTGCACACGAATAGTTCTATCTCAATAGCTCAAAATGTAACTAACTTTATTCTTGTAATGCTGTATACATTGATGAAACAAGACGTTCAGAAAAACTCGTATCTTTGAATACCAGCGTTGTCTCAACTCAGGTCTCGTTTCATCATCAGTCATCGCCGAACCCCAACGCAATACAATACATTTAGATTTACACCTTCATAATCTCAATCAAGACGAAGGCTTTCTCCTTTCTTCCATGTTGGAAGCGCTAATTTCTAAACCCAGCCCATCGGCCTCTGAATGTAATCGCGACGACACTTACCTATAAATAGCGCCCTTCTCCTACCGATCGTTGAAGAGTTTCGCCTCTGGCGTGATTCGCACGTTGAGTTACAGTGCTGTTTTGCTTACCTCTTGATGAAGTCCATTATAAAAGTGGGCGAAAAGTTGAGTCATTCAATCTCTATAATGACACGGTTCAATTCCGAAAGTCGTTCATTACATACTTTATTCTTTATTATATTATTTTATATACTTAAGATTACGACCATATTGATAGCTTGCGGTAATTCCATGCTCATAAATATAATATATACTAAAACGCAATACAGAACATAATTTTGTCATATGAATATGCGTCTAGTAATCGGTAAAAATAATTCGAGGTCCAGAATTAACTTCAATTGCTCAGACTCGTTTGGAAATGACATTATTTCTGGCACTTGTGACAGCTATATCACAAAATAGTTATAATTGTTATTAAAATATTAGTTTTATTTAAAAATTTAATATTAAGACCACACTAGTAATTAATAATATGCGTTATCATAATCACGGGGTACAAGCGGCGAGTAACATAAATGTTCTCGTTATTTGCAAAATTTCCGAATGCCTGGGCCTGCAATATATAAAAAACAGCTTTTCAGCACGGCATTCGTGGGGAGCCTCCGTGGGCCAGTGGTTTCCGCCGCTGCAGCCGAGACCATAGTGAACACGGAGCGTTTGGCCGAGAGTTCAACCTCCTGACGTAATGCGCAAGCGGTTTTAGGAGGGGAACGGTAGCTCTCAAGTGGAAAAAACACGACATTCGAGAATATAATGTCAGCGAGTAAACTTTAAATGGAAATAAATGCATGCATATCTAATCTATAACATAAACATAAAATATGTTTAGTTTTCTTGTAAACCGTACTTTTTTAGTAGTTCGTTATTAAAATAACTGTATTAAGCATCTGACATTTGTATCAATCGAACAGTCTCACTAAATGATTTCTTTCTACTGCTGTATTTTATATCTAAGTAGAGACAACTATATAAACTGGCCTAGTTTACGTTTAAATGAATTTCCGACTTTAAATGCTTTTCAGATTTCCTTGATTTTGCGACAAACCCGTCAAGGGTATTAATTCAAACCGAAGAGTGCCTGTTTCGATCAGGAAATCGCTTAACATAATCATTTTTTGTAAACACATGCACATCATTCTTTTTATAATTTATTAACTGAATTATTATTCTGCAAGAAGCGATGGTTCTAATCCCATTTCTGTAATAGCTTATAGCAATTTCAGCCTAGGGATATTATTATTTCAAACGATTTATAAAAAGCATAGAACGGCAGTCTATTTTCTGGGTTTTAAGAAATATCACTGACCTTATATCGAAAGATATAAGACACTTGGTTGATTTACTTGTGGGCTTTTCTTGCTTAGAAGTACTCTTAAAAAGTTAAAGCACAGAAGAATTCTCCCAACAATCGATAACTATAATATGTTAACTAGACGACAAATAATTGTAAAATAGAAGAGTTCCGTCCGGACAGTGACGATGAACGGAGGTTTGTGCGAGCGTTTTGTATAGCAAGTGATCTAATGTACGCGTGTTCGAACCGATTGCTCTGCTCTCAGGGCCATAGCTACAGGCCTGGGGGCAACAAATAATTATGCCCCCCCCCCCCTCCCGTTATATTCCCCTTCACCTCTACACCACTTTCATTTAGTAAGCCTTTTTTAATAGGGTTGCTATTTGGTGTTTTTTTTTCTGTTCAGATAGAAGAATGGGCATTTAAAACTGACAAAACACATTAATACGAGCGTCCGGCGAAATGAAAAATTAACTTGTCACCCGGCAGTCGCAACGCTAGTATCGATGTTAAATTATGGGGGGCCAGAAATTGCCCCAAATAGCCTAGAAACGAACGAAGGGTTCTGTCCTGGAGCCGCGCCTTTTCGTGACAACGGCCGTTGTTCGACTTTCAGTTTACCGAGAGCTGCTAATTTTTAAAAAGAAATGCAACATGATATCCGGACAAACAGTTTCTCGAGGCTCAGCAATAAGTCATTCTTTAGCCTAAGAAGAATCGGTAGGCTTCTCCGGTCTCCGGTACAAGAAGCAATAAATCCATCAAGTAGCAGGTCCGCTCAAGCAGTAACCGTCATCCCGCACAAATGTATCTTTAAAAGCAAGTACACGAAAGGCGCATGTAAATGAGGGAAAAAGCTAAAAGCCGAACTCGCTAATTAAGTTCGCGCATTGCTCATAAAGCCGCCGATAAGTGGTTAAAATCCGGGCAAACCAGGGCGCGTTTGGACTCCAAATGTAAGTCTTCTGTCGGGCAATACAATACGGTTAAAAGCAAAGCGCTGCTCGGGCACACTAAATTAAATTAACTCCATCGCCGCGCAGTAATTAAGCATCGAGAAATCTCGGGCAAACCAGGGCGTGTTTGGGCTCGAAATTTAAGTTTTTTTTCAAGCAAGACAATGCGGGTAAAATCGCACAATCGTCTAAATGAGGGCCCCCCAGAAATGTGTCTTCACGCCACAGGCCAATAGGCATCGAGGGAGCGGAGCACAAAGGCGCTGGCCCCTTTAAATAGAGAAACCAAGGTCAGAAGAAATCACTCTGCCTCGGCGGGTCGAACAAGCAGCCATTTCAGGATCATCAGCCGTCATCTCCAGGAGTCCAACCAACCTAGAAGGAAGTCACGTAGTCTGGACGCCCTTCTAGACTCTGTCGTTCACCGAACTGCTGCCTTCGCTGAACACAGCCGCCTGCGTCTTCGGGGAACTTGGACGTCGAGCCCCTTTAGCTGCCGCCCCCGAGAGGACGATCATCGCTCGCTTCTGCCGCGTACGCCGTTTCCAGGACGTCGAGCTACTTGAGCTGCCGCCCCCGAGAGGACGATCATCGCTCGCTCCTGCCGCCTACGCAGTTTCCAGGACGTCGAGCTACTTCAGCTGCCGCCCCCGAGAGAACGATCATCGATGGCTCCTGCCGCCTACGCCGTTTCCAGGACGTCGAGCTACTTCAGCTGCCGCCCCCGACAGGACGATTATCGCTCACTCCTGTCGCCTACGCCGTTTCCAGGACGTCGAGCTACTTCAGCCGCGGCCCCCCAGAGGACGATCATCGCCCGCACCTGCCGCCTACGCCTTCCCCGGACGTCGAGCCACTTCAGCCGCCGTCCCCGAGAGTACGATCAGCACTCGCTCCTGCCGCCTACGCCGTTCCCAGGACGCCGAGACACTCCAGCCGCCTCCCCCGAGAGGACGACAAGCGCCCGCTCCTGCAGCCCCAGCCGCTGCTAGGACGCTGCGCCCTTCAACCGCCGCCTCCGAAGGATCCCTCCAGCAACCGACTACGGACTCCAATCCGCCATCTTATTTCTCTTGGTTATATGTATATGTTGTCTAGTTTTAAGTTAATCTGTACAAAATAACTATAATACATTTTTTTCTCAAATCAATCAATGGTTTAGCATAGGGTAACGCCTCCTCCCCTCCTTCGACTGCCGCCATTTTTACAACCGCCACCGTTGAGCTAGTTGGAGGTGTGTTAACATATTTACTTGTCACATTAAGTTTAATATAAAACTGTAGAAGCTTGCTAACCAATTGGCTAAGGCGTTAATCTTATACTGCAGCGGTCCCGGTTATTATTATTAATTTAGTGGTAGTCGTCATGGTGTAAAGAATACAAGGTGATAAAGTCTACACATTACCCTTCTTCTGTGACGTCAGAAATAAGAAAACGTGGCGTTTAAAACGTATGTCTTATATTACATTGAAATTCAAAAAGATCATTTAGTAGACTTTAGAAAGAATTTGACATATAGTTAACCTTTAATGTAAGGGATGCTCTAAACAGCACATTATTCAAACCAAGACATTATTGACCTATGTAATCGGATGTTTCTCCTTTCCGAAGAAGTCCCTAACGCTTAAAATAAGATTTCAGGCTTGCTGGCGTGCTTGCTATTGCGCGTTATCTTACTGTCATTCTCGATAAATGTCAAATTGACAATATTATAGAACAAGCCATACTTAAAGCAGGCATGACCAAAAACAGCAGATTTTTTTGTTTCGTCCAGTTTCTTATTGTTAAAGAGAGAAAATTGTCACGTCACAGCAAAAGGATCAAAAGGATAATGTGTAGACCTTACGTTCCCGGAGATGCGCAGTCATTCAGAAAGCAGATAGGAGATGTAAACCAATCCCCAATGCGCCTACTCAGGAAATCCATCATGGCCGCGATCATGGTGTAATTATGGCCGCGATCGTATATTCTTGCTGGCACTGTCAGTCGATGTCAAATTCGAGGTTAGCAGGTTAGGTTTTTCTTCAGTCTGACACAAACTGACGCAAACCCTAACATAATTGACATAGACATCGTCTTCAACAATACACTTCAGTACTACCATTCGTGCCCTTTGTGGGCGCATTTCTTATTGGTTGAATTTGAGGCTCCGTCCTAGATAGCCTGAATCAGTTGGCAATACTGAAATGTATTGTTGGTGACACTGTAAGTCGTAATTCGAGGTTAGCAGTTACAGTGTCACCAACAATACATTTCAGTATTTCCAACTGATTCAAGCTATCCAGCGTCTGCTGCAAATGAGTTTTTAAAAAATCACACTGTACACGCTGTACACACATCAGGATAAATTTGACGAAAGTGAGCTGTGCTCAATTATTAACAGATCTGCGAATTCCTAGACGCTGCTCATTTTCTCAAGTTTGGCAGTTTGGTTCAATACTTTTTTAAGACAATTTCGCCAAAAAACTTCCTCTGCTTTCGGGGGCCCCGGGTCGCTGCCCCGGTGGTAGCTACGGGCCTGCCGGCTCTGTACACAGGGCCGGACTGGCTCACCGGGACACAGGGAAATTTTCCGGTGGCCTGCTCCGAGCAGTCTTATTTTGTCAACCACTCAAGTTGCATATGAACGAAGCTTTTCGATTTTGATTTATGTTATAAACCGTTTACGCAGTTGTTTGTGTCAGGATCATCTAGACGCTTTCATGTTGGTGACGTGTGAAAGAGATATTATAAGTGATTTGGAGAATGCAAAAATAATAAAATTGATTGCTGAGAAGAGCAAACTTCTAAAAAAATGTTACTCTTTTAAATTAAGATTGAGCCCATATTTTTTTATAATGAGTCATTCCCTTATTGTCGTTTTTAAATATATGTTTTGTGCATTAAAACGGGTTGCATTTTCCATTTTTTCTTCTTTGAACTGTGAACAATTTGATCAGAGTGAAGAGTTATTGACAAATTTGCTGTGCCAATGCTCAAAATCGATGTGTGGATTTCTCCTCAATAAAACAATGTTGGTGAGTTTAATAGTTCTTAGACTGCGATAAAATTGCGTCTGTAAGAATCAACATTTGAATGTTTTTTTCCCGGCGGGATTCCCACAGACCACCTTCCAAGCCTATTGGCCCGCCTCGTCATTCTATTCCTGGCCTGAATTTTTTCGCCAGTCCGGCCCTGCCTGTACAGATGGGTCTACACCTTATCTGTCCACTTCAGCTAAAATGATGCCAACTGGTAAAACTTCTGTGTACAGGGGTTCCTTTTCCTCCACTGATTTTTCCAATCCGCTCGATACATCCACCTATTCCGATGCAATAAACCGTAACATTTTTCCCAAAAAAGACAAAGCAATTGTTATAAATACCGTAGACATAGCAAGACGTAGCAATAGGAAATATCACTGCTTCAAGAAATATCCGCTTTGTTTCGAGAATATCGAATAATCACCTATGTATATATTTTTCAAGAAAAAGTATAGTCGTCACAATTATAGCTGAACACGACACTGTAATAATCACCAATGTTGAATTCGTAGACTAATCGCTCCTGCTCAAAGAGTTGCTATGTCAAACGTATCCCCTACCATACCGCATAATATACTAGGAAGTACCTTAAAAGAATACGGACTAAAAGTGGTTTCACTAATGACTTTTCTAAGAGGTGGGATTGCAGATGCTGGATATTCACATATTATGAGTTTCCGCCGACAAGATGTATCAGATTGTATTACAAAAATACCTGAGTCCATTCTTCTCAGTTTCGAAGATACTTCTTATAGGATATTCCCCTCGACTGACACAATTTCATTTTTTCTGTGTAAACAACAAGGACACATAGCAAGTAAATGTTCCACAAAAAACCAGCCAAACGAATACGAAACTTCTGCAGATCAACCTAATAAGGAAAATCCGCAAAATGTCATCACTTTAAAACGGCAAATTTCCAATAATGACACCATCTGCTCTGACTTTACTGTATTAAGTATTACCATCAGCAGCCCAAAATACGAAAGCCACAAATGTAGACTTTTTTGTAGATCCCCTCCCCCCAAAACATCTAAACCACCAAAGAAAAAAACTAAAAAGAACAATTCACGAACAGAATTAAGCGAAACTATTATATATTATACTAGCAGTCCAGTGAGACAAATGTCTCATTTAACGCGCCTTCAAACCTCGATCGGTTAGGCAACCACCCAGACCTGGAAGGTGTCAAAGTGGTTGCCTAACCCGATCGACGTTTTAAGGCGCAGAGGGTCGCAGCTCCGTTTGGCCACTGAAACGTTGAAAAACGGTCTTTTTTGTGATTTCCCGAAAACCGGAAGTGTCACGTGACTGAAATTCGGTTCCTGAGCTGACATGACCATTCCAAACATATAACTTTAATAACTTTTTTCTCTATCTCATACGGTTTGGCTGCTGAAACAGCGTCCCGGACGGATCAGCGTCCCAGACAGACAAGTCTATTAGATAAAGGATAACGTGATTCAAAAAAACTCAGAAAAAATCGTACTATCATATCAGCAATTTAAAGACTTCCTAGAAAACGCTTATGGTTTACCAGATCCTCTAAGTATATCCAAAGCATACACATCTAAGATAGATGAGCTTATCTCTTTTTTTTTGGTTTAGTTTTCCGGACGAGCTTCATCTAGCTATACACAGAAAGGTTAACTGTTATTCACTGAAACTTTTCACTATATTGGCAGTACGAGGTCAACTCCGGTGGAGACCCTTAATTACTAAGCTCTTCTTCTGTTGTTAGTAGATCCTGCGGTAACTTGCGTTTTAGTCGTCGGTGAATAGTTTTTTTCCTAATGAATAGTGCACCGCACCTGAGCACTCCGTAAGTTTACTATTAAACGTTTTTATGCACTTTTTAATAAAGACATCTACCGTTGGAATTTGTAGGTCTTGGTGTAATTGCCTGTTCCGGACAAACCAAGGAGCATTTGTTTTGGAACACTTATTTTTTTAATAGTTGATTTAGGCGCGGCACCCCAAACCAGACAAACGTAGGTTATTATCGGTCTCAATAAGGATTTCTAAATGAATAAGGAGCAGGATAATTTGAGTAGTGTTTTGCGATTTAAGATAGGGTACAGTTTGAACAATCTTACGTGACATTCGTTTAACTTTTTGTTCACATGAAGTCTCCAAGTTATCTTAATGATACAGGACATCTACCCTCACCTCACTGAAAGAAGCATAAAAAACAGATGCCGTCGTATTCAAAGGAACTTTTACGTTCAGAAATAGAGGATGCCGCATCAGTTTCCAGTATATTCAGTATAGCATCATCAGATGCAGACTCCCTTACCTTCTCAACATATTAAATGGATTCACCAATTCTACAATGGAATGTTAACGGTTACTACAGTCGCTTAGAACAAATCAAGTTAATAAATGCCAAGTTATCCCCTGTAGCCATATGCATAGAAGAAACCAACTTTAAAGAAGACTCAGCTGCCAACCTTCGAGGATATATAACCTTCCACAAAAACGAAATCAACCAAAAATCGCCACCGGAGGGGTAACAACTTACATTAAAAATACATACATTTGCAGCAAAGTTAAACTAAACACGCAGCTTGAAATAGTAGCAGTTACAGTACTTCTACCTACAAAAGTTACTATCTGAAACACATACATACCTAACAGCTACAAGCTTCATGACGACGATATCCTTGAATTGATAAAACAATTACCTAAGGCCTACATATTGCCAGGAGACTTTAATAGCCACGGTCAACAATGGGGTTCCCAGGACACCGACCATAGGGGGAAAATAATAGTAAAATTAGTTTTTGATTCTGACCACGTCCTACTAAATAAAGAAATGTCTACATACCTCAGCCCTAGTACTGGAAATTTTTCTCATATTGACCTTACCATTTGCACCAGTAAACTTGCTCCGATATTACAGTGGAAAGTCCAACCTTATTTGCACGGAAGTGTTCATTTTCCACTTCAAGTAACAATAGCAAACCACCAACAAGTCATCAAAATCCAATTTCCACAATGGTCTTTCAATAAAGCAGACTGGGATGCGTACTCAAATTATATCACAAAATCAATTGACAAACTCGACGAACACCATGATATTAATATACTGGTAATACATTGTCAAAATTTGTTGAAAGCAACAGCAAAAACAAAAAACCACTCCCCTGTACCATGATGGAATAAAACATGCCACGAAGCCATTCAAAATAAGAATAAAGCTCTACTCAAATATAAAAGACAAGCCACCTTAAATAATGTTTTGCATTTCAAAAAGTGCCGAGCGAAAGCAAGATACGCTATTAAACAAAGTAAGACAAAGAGTTGGGAAGATTTCATATCAAAAATAAAAGCCTCTCCTCCAATACCCGAAATGTGGGAAAAAATAAGATGCATAAAAGGAACCAACCGTACCAACGCAGTAACTACTTATGCACAATAATTCCATAATACCCACTGCAGCCGATATTGCTGAACTTTTTGCCACCTACTTTTACAACAACTCCAGTAATTCTAACTACAATACCAATTTTAAACAGAAAAAGAAAGAAACAGAAAAGCCAAGTGTCCAGGTACACGATGGTGAATACAGTCCACTTAACATACCTATAAACGACGCCGAACTTAGTTATGCTTTAAAAACATGCAAAAATACAAGCCCTGGGCCCGACAATATTCATTTCTGCTTTCTTCAAAACCTACCGCCTGCTGGTCAAAAATATTTGCTTGAAATATATAATAAAATATGGACTGAACAAGTTTTTCCGAATAAATGGAACGAGGCTATAACCATACCAAGTTGAAAGTTACAGACCAATCTCCTTAACGTGCACTATGTGCAAATGGTTAGAAAAAAATGTTAACAATAGATTAGTGTGGTTTCTCGAAGACAAGAATTTTTTGAGTACTCACCAGTTTGGTTTCCGGCGAAACCGTTCGACGACAGACTACTTAGGTTTCTTAGAAGGTGAAATAATATGTCACGCTTTTACCAACGGACAAGATCTTATAGCAGTTAGTTTCTATATTGAGAAAGCAGACGATATGGTGTGGCCACGTAGAATAATGCAACAACTATACAATTGGAAAGTAGAAGGAAATATCTGCCAATTTATTCAAAATTTTCTTAAAAACAGATCATTTAAAGTAAAAATAAATGGCACCCTCTCAACATCAAGAATACTAGAAAATGGTGTCCCACAAGGATCTGTTTTAAGCACTACTTTGTTTTTAATTGCCATAAATGGCATTACCAGCAATATAACATCGCCAGTCAATGTTGTGCAATACGCCGACGATTTAATCGTTCTTTGCAAAGGAAAGAATAACAACTCGACTAAAATCCTTCTGCAGGAATCTATAAATAAAATATGCGAATGGGCCAACACTCCCGGTTTCAAGTTTTCAGAATCTAAAATTAAATGTATACATATATTTCAGCAACAAAAGACATGTCAAGCCAACTCTTATTTTGAAACTCAATAACAAAGATTTAGAATACGTGGTTAATATAAACTTACTCGGAATGGCATTTGACCAAAAGTTATCATGGATACCTCACCTACAACAACTCAAGAAGAAGTGTCAGACCAGATTAACTATAATCAGTGTTGTCACATCAAAATTGTGGAGCACAAACAGAAAGCTTGATAACAATTTACTAATCTCTCATTAGATCCAAACTAGGTCATGGTGGCATAGTATATTCTTCAGCTAAAAAGGGAATTTTGTATTCATCACATAGCGATAAGGCTTGCTTCAGACGCTTTCAAAACCAGTCCAACGGATAGCTTACTTTGTGAATTCGGCGAACCTTCATTGGAATATAGAAGACGACAACTAATACTGTAACGCTTGTTCCTGTATTGAATTTTTATCATGCCTAAAATATATTTAAATTTAAAACATCACGCTATCAAGCGTTGTATCGCTCTGCCCAGCGCATCACTAAATGAACGATGGAGTCATCTTTCCATTTAAAGCGGGGACAAATGTACCGATGGCGCCGCACAAAAATGTATAAAAGGAGACCGCAGTATCAGTTCCAGTCTGCTTTTGAGAATACCCGATCTTGAGATTACTTGACCTGTCCTGTTCCCAATTCCTATCCTACCTCTCTATTCCGTCCTTGCAGCGCTCACTGTCTCGTGGAATAAACCCTCAACCCTTATCCAGTAGAGATGGCAGCGCTTACTGTCACCCTGAAGTCGCCTTAATCTACCCGTAGTTAACTCGACCCGACCGCCTTTATTTACCTGTACCAATTTAATTCCCGAGCTTAAATTTAAGCGCATCCAGAAAGGCATTATTTCACGAAATTTAATTTTGTTAACGTGTGGCAAGCTTGATTCAGCCCAATCGCAATATTACTTATAGGGAGATTCAGGAGGAAGTGAAGATTGGATACTCGGCGGTGAATACCATTTTGCATAAACATCTTGGGGTAGGAAAACTAGCAAGCCGTTGGATACCGCATTTGCTCTCAGAAAGTCAAAAACAGGATCGAGTAGACTGGTGTAAATTTATGTTGCAAAAATTTCAGGGAGGAGCTTCCAAGCAAGTGGCATACATTGTAACAGGTGACGAATCTTGGGTATACAGTTATGACCCTGAAACTAAACAGCATTCTAGTGTTTGGGTATTCGAAGATGAAGACTTGCCCACAAAAGTAATTCATGGCCGAAGCGTCACTAAGAAAATGATTGCTGTTTTTTTCCGCCGAAGTGGTGTTGCTGTTATTCCACTTGAAGGTCGCAGAACTGTTAATTCTGAATGGTACTGCAAAGTGGCTTTATCACAGATGTTTGGAAAATTACAGACAGGTCGCCAAAGGACCGGTTTGCGTAACATCTTAGTCCATCATGACAACGCATCCTCCCACACTGCGGCCAGAACATTGGATTTTTTTTAAGATTTGGGAGTTCAATTGGCAACTCATCCTCCATATAGCCCAGATCTGGCGCCGTGCGACTTTTTTTTTGTTTCCAACTGTTAAAAAAATGATGCCAGGTAAAAGATTTTCCGGCGTCGATACAGCAGTTACAGAATTTCAAAGAATTTTTAAGGACCTTTCAGAAAACGAATTTTCCGAATGTTTTAAAAAGTGGTTTCAAAGAATGCACAAGTGTATTAGTCTGAATGGAAAATATTTTGAAAAACGATAAAGATTTTTTGTTAAAAAATGCAACGGTCTTTTAATAACTGTCAATTTTCAGCGAAACCCTCGTACGAGAACCATTTTTCTCAAGAAGTGACGTGCGTGCTGCTTGCCCGAGTCGAACGGCTTACCAGACTCCATTTCTGGAGGATGCGGCGTACGTCCTAGCGGACCGTCCCCGACGAGCCCGCATTACGTTCCGGCATCGTGGGTTGCAGCTCGAGCCAGGAAATCAAATACAGCCCCAGCAGGAAATCAAATACAGCCCCAGGAGTATTTATTGCTTAATAATGTATAATTCATTCTTGACTTGTTAATGTATATAACTATAAACATTATATTTATTTTGATAAGTATACAGTGGTTTTACTAATCGAATATATATTCGAGCGAACATATTTCTTCGACTTTGAGCTTAACCCGAGGTATAAATTTTGGCGCTCTTAGTAAAACGGTTGAAACTGTTAGCAGAATCGAAAAATCCTCTTCAAAATAAAATAACGAGCAGACAAGTCCATCATAGTTATACAACAAAAAACCAAAAAACAAATTTCCCTTTCACTATCGCATATATCTCATACTGAGCGAAACAAACATTCCTTTCCCACATATCCAAACAACCCGTTCTGATAAAAATACCGAACTGACACAGATTAATAAGCAAGAAGTAAATCCACAACTGAACTTATAATCAATTATTTCAACTCCATTGCCGAAACCTACTCAACTCATATCCAACTAATACATACTGACGCCTCAAAAACATGCACTGCAGTAGGAGCTGCCTTAATTATACCAACACGACAACAAACCTTTAAACTTCACCCCCACTGCAGTCTACACGAAGAAAGATTACGCTATTAAAAAACCACTGGAATATGTTCGACGTTCCGAAAACACAGATTTCATCATATATACCGACTCCTTTAGTACACTACAGCCACTGAATACCACATACACAAACAACCCAATACTCCAATCAAAATCTCGTTGTTATGCGGGTACCATCACATGTTGGTATCATTGGTAATGACACAGCTGATAAAGCAGCGCGAGAATCAAGCACATCTTATACAAACACCAATTTTTTTGTTGCATAGTGATTTCAAGAGTTTCATGAAACCTCCAAAAAATGCAACAAACAGTATGGACAAATACAATAAACAACAAACTCAGAGAAATTAAGACCACTATAGATCCATGGCCATCGTCTCAATCACTGAACAGAAGATCAAACATAGTGTTAACGCGTTTAAGAATGGGTCACACCAAACTTACACACTCCCAAACCTTGCACAAAGAAGATAAACCCAGGTGTGAAACCTGCAACACATTTCTAACAGTCAAGCATATAATCGTGAGTTGTACCAAATACACCGCATACAGGAACAAACACCATATCCGAAACAACTTAACGGAAGCTTCAAGTAACGACCCTTACGAAGAGAAGAAAATTATCACCTTCCTGAAAGACATCCAACTGTATGACTCAATATAGTAAATAATCTTTGTTTATCTTTCTTTACATGTTTTGTATTTCCGTACCGAGCGCTAATAACCTGTGATGCCAATGCGCTCTAATCTTAATAAATAAAAACAATTGTAAAATAAGTAATTATGTGGACTCCATAAAAGGTAACTTACCGGAACGGGATTTCGTAATTAAAAACAGGAAACAGTCAATTGCACTGCAACGAAATATATGCGAATCGCAATTTAACAATTTCAGAGTATATTGAAATGTATATTTCTGCAGTTGGTGTAATTTTTAAACACGTCTTTAATTCTTCAAAAATAGTTTCATATAAAAACTCGTTGATATTCTAGACTAAAAGTAAATTCAACAAAAAAATCTTGCGTCCTTGATACCCAGCAAAGAATATCGCACAAGTTTACCACTGTATTAAAACTTCTTTCAGCTCAAAACATCGACAGGAAAATAATACTGAATTTTATTTGTTCTAATCAACGACTAAGCGACAACCAATGCATATGTCAATATGATGCTGCTTCAAAAATAAAATGATAATGTGCCGGCAATTCCCATGATTTCTATGACTTAGGCTTAGGCGGATCATTATGGGGTGATATGCTGCTAAAGATCTGAAAGTGTAATCAAGCAGGCTGTGGGAGAGTGTTGTAATATCCGAGCAGTTTGAGATTATCGTCCAAGATTTATAAGGAGCTAGTGGTCCCTCGTCACGCCAAAGTACTCCAGTTTGGACTATCGTAGTAGCTGTTATTCGTGTCGTGCCGATGAGACTGAAATTAAAATTAAGGAATGTCTTCTTTTGGATATCAGATTTCTTAATGGAGTAATTTAGACACAATTTGTTTAGCCATGTTATTATACAAGCTACAGATATTACTGGTTTGATATTCAAATAATCGGAAATATCAACATTCTGCGATATTTAAACTTAATTTTTATACACTTAAAAACGTAGGAATAAAATCAACCCTCGCCCTATCTACTGCTATACCCGCAGGTTAGAAAGTGAATTAAAAAGAAAAAAAACCGCCACTACTCTTGCGGGAAAAGATACAGGAATTATCTGTCACGCCCCTGCTAAAAAAACTAGGCCACTTTTCTATTTTTACGCAAGAGCTTACATTAAAAACTATCAGTCTGCACATCAAATAAAGTTTGGCATATCTCTGGTTTAAATCAAACCGCTTCTACGTCCTAATTTATGTTGGTGCACATTTTATGGTTTCGCTCAAAATATGAGTTGTATAAACGTATGCTTAACGATGCTCTCATTACAATTTATTTCACCTTATCATTTTTGTCGTTCATGACTTTTTCTACAGTTGAGATGAAAATACTAAGGTTATTGTTATTTTCAGTGTAACTTTGAATAAACAAGTGCATTAATCGGTATAGTACGATTAACCGAGCTGCGTAAAACTAGTGATCCACTAGGCTATTTCCTAATAATGTATGCAAAGTGGCATTATTCTAACAGCCAAATGACAGAGTATTTGTTAACCAGTTGTTATGTTATTTTAATCTTTTTCGTTTTACCAAACTTTATTGAGTTGAGTTGAATTCATTTTGGCAGGCGTTAAGATGCCCGTGACCGATAAATTTCTTGGTAAGCGCTTCCTTGAGACCGCGCAGTTCATTATAAATATTGTAGTTCAATTATATCCGCCGAATTGTATTTATGAGTGCACTCTTTGTTTCGTTTTGCAGATAACGCAGTTTAGCGCTTCGATTCCTAGTATTAATTCTTGCCGCTTGATAAATTTAAGCTCTTTGGAAGTAACTTTTGATTAATACTTTGTTGTCGCGTGATGCTTGACCGCTGTATCAGAACTCAATTTTGTTTTCCGGCAGTCTTAGCTTTTGGGCTTCTTAGAATTAATTCTTGTCTAAAGCGTTCAAGCCCCTTTGGAATTGCTGAGTTAACTTCAGATCATTATGGAATTTTCCTTTGTGCGTTGTGCCTTATGCACGGTTGCGGTGACGTAATTCACTGTCGTTTCTTGATTGTTTGGCCGGGGCTTCCCCGAGTTCGTTGGCAAGATTTTCATTTTGTGGTGCATTAATACAACAGAAAATTTAGCTGGTAATGGTAGAAGTGAGATGGATTTCTTCCGACGCGGGGGGCTATCTTTAAGCTGCCCGTGAATTTAGAAGTTAATTATTACCCAGCTCTCTCAAGTACAACAGACGTGTATGAATTTTCTCTCGTTTACAAATTTAAAGTTTCGCGTTTGGTTTTTCCGTGATGGAATTATTTGTGCCTTTTCGACGATTTGAGTGGGCCGAATTATAGCGAAAGTTCGCTGAAAATTTTGGGCGCGATGTGACCGACGTAATAATTTCCGGGGCGAGGTGTTCATCTTCGTTTTGGCGTTTTTGCTCACCTGCTTGTGGGAAAAACATTTTGCTTTATTGCACATTCAAAGAAGACACCTCTCTATTAAGCCTCGTAAGCCATTCTCGTACCTAGTGAGAAGAGTTGCATCTGCAAATTCGGTTTATGTCGTGCATCCGCATCGCTGCCTTTTGACATCTTTGGTCTGCAGCTACCGCCCATTTCGGCTGAATTTTCGACTTCATCTTTTACTACGCTGTGGGGGCCCGCATCACCTTAGCCGTCCCGCCAAGCGACACCGGGGCCTGTTTCACAGCATCCACCGACTACATGCTTTAAGCTAAGGTAAGGTGACAATTTATATTCGTCTCGCTTAACCCGAGTGCTTTGTGAAGTTGCGTGATTGTTTTATTGTGCGCTGCCCGAGGTTCACGAACATTGCGTGTGCCAATTTGATTTAATTACTATATACAAAGGCTTTACTCCTGTTATTTGTTGCTTGTACTGTAACGTAGATGTTAAAGTAATTCTTGCTTGGGATCTCCCTACATTTTCAGTTAGGATGCACTAATGTATTCAATTTGAGATCACCTGGGTGTGATACATTAAATGTAAATTTTTGTCAACTTCAGCCTAGTTATTTGTTACATTTCCGAAATCCTTGGCCTTCAACGAGTTACGGCAAAGGCCGCTTGTAAATGAGTGTAAAGCTAAAGCATGCCCTTTAATTAAGCCAGCTCTGAGATTTGGGCTGTTGTCAGTGTTTTTTTTTTACCTTTTAGGAGGGTGGCCATTAAGGTAAGTCATTTGATTTTGAGACCACCCTGTGTGTACCCGTAGACTTGGTGGAGCTTGGTGAACGACGAGGAGGCAGCTTGCAGCTAACCCGGTGAATTCTGGCAAAGCTTCCGTGATTTTTCTCGCTTCTGTCGCGAAAGCTTCTCTTCCCCAAAGCGAGTGGCGCCTTGAGCAATATTTTTGGAATAAAAAGTATAGGGTAAGTTTTGCCGTCGGTTTTATTGAGCTTTCGAACCACTCCTTTTCGATTGAGCTAGACTGAGGGTAACAGAAACACTTCAATCTGTTTCGAGACATTTGAAGATCTGTGTCATTGCGAAAACCGGCAAACCCTTCACTCTTGTCCCCCGATTTTGTATTTAGTGTGATCAATGTCGATTGAGTTAAATTATCATGTAACACAATATAAAGGAAGATTAGAGATCAGCCAATAGCCAAGCTATTGTCAAGTATTATTATGCCAATAGAAGTAATTTACGCTGAAATATTCTAAACCCCGATTTGGATTAAAACAGCAAAAAAGTGTTTTTAATACTGACAGATATGGATTATTATCATTCCACAAGGCAATTCATTTCAAATAGTTCCGAAGTTTATATCTAAAACAAAAAACCAGTCGTCGTAAACCAACATCGGCTGCTTTTTGAGGACATTGAGGCATTAAGACTAGGGTTTGGGAAGGCTCAGGCTTTTCGGACCCGTCGAGTCCGGGTAGAATTCAGTCGGATTCATCGAGTCCGAGTCCGGGTCCGGGTATTTGATATTTTATATTAAAACATATCTATTTTCTTTTGTTTTATCGATAAATTCATTATTGCAACAAACCAATATTATAATCATTAACCATTAAGATGAAAAGAATATACAAAAGAGAATTATTTGTCTACATTTTATTTGAAAGAACTCGTAATACTCCTAATACAAATGAAAAATAGGAAACTGAAAAACACACATTGAACTAATGTAATGTAGTAAAGTTAAAGTATATATAATATGATATAATTAAAGTTCCAACATGGTTGGCGTTTTGGATGACTGTGATGGAGTGAGGGTTCTAGCATAGAAAACCGCCTGCCACTGGGAAATGTATGCGATGCCCAGCTCTGAGATTTGGACCTTATCTTGTTTCTAGACCTCTGACAATGCTTACTTGACTTTAGGATACGCGGAGCTACATTGCACTTTACAAATTAAAATCATAACATAAAATTTCAGAGACTATTAAAATAACTTTATAATAATGTGTTTACGGGGGTTTAAAAACAAGTCAGAAGCCATAATACTACCTGCTTATCGCAAATAAGTCGCCTGAGAAGAAATTCCATAACGAAAAACAATATTGCTATACTGGTACAGAGCGGTAATAGCGTTACTACAAACGGGAATACACATTTCACAACGGTAATTATAGTATGAGCAAAAAGTAACTCCATCAAAGATCCCTTTGGAATTTTGAAGTCATGTGTATTATAACAGCAGAAAATTATATTTAATTCTTGTTGATTCTTGTCAATGACGTTATTGATGTTTAAATTAAAAAATGCAGTCTTGTAAAGAAACTTCCTAAATGTAATAAACAGAAAATTAAAATTACAACAGAGAGCATTTAGAACAAAATTAATTAAATAAAATTAGCATATCGATTGTGTTAATGGAGACACTACTAAATTAAATTGCAGGTTAGGCACATAACCTCACTTGAGTCTGTAAACAAATTAAATGTTTGGAAATGTTAACATTTTATAGTTTATACACATTTACAAGAAGTGCCGAAAATGCCTTCCTTCTTCTTGCAAGCACAGCCTCACACGTCGTTTCATGTTTTTGAATACACTTTGCAACAATTAGGTGTCATTGCATTACATGCCTCGGTGATTCCTTCTTTCAGTTCTAACAGCGTATTAACAGGTGTTTTAAATACTGAATTTTGCGAAATGGAAATAAAAAGAAATCCAAAACGGTGAGATCACAAGATCTGGGTAGCCAAAGATCATTTGAAATTAATCGGTCATCAAAGAGCTGCTGTAGATGTTTCAACGTGGTTCCAGCTACATGAGGTGTTGCGTTATCTGGTTGGAAGTATCCTTCTCGAATGTCATCGTCATGGAGCTGATTTACAAATTCTTCAAGAATGTTATTTTGATATCTTTCGGCATTTATTGTATCTTCAAAGAATATTGGTCCCATCATTTTCCGGCGAAAGCACGCTACCCAAATGTCTATTTTCGGGCAATGCAAAGAAATTTCACGAAAAAAATGTGGATTATCAATAGCGCTCCATAAGCGCGTTACTTGTGAATTAATGTAGCCATTTAATTAAAACAACGACTCATCAGAAAAAGTAAAATCCAAAACATCATTATTTAAATGTTGCAAAAACCAGTCCCAGTATAAAATGTCTTTATTGTAATCTAGAGGTAAGAGCTCTTGATACATTTGTAGTCTGTATGAATGCATATTTAAATTTTTTTAGAATTGTACGGCAAGTACCATAACTCAAATTCACTTCTTGAGCATGCCTTCGGATTGATGTGAAGGGTTCGTTTTGCATTCGACTTTGGACATCTGCAATTTGTCCCGCAGTTCCCACATGTAGTCTATCACTTCTTGGTCTGTCTGCTACACTACCAATTTCCCTGAAAGCAGCTACAGTACGTCGTGCATGATAAAAAAGTCCGTTGCTAATATTTCAAGGTTAGGAAATCTTTCTCTAAATTCGTTTAAACAAGTATGTGCAGAGTACTGCCAATTACCATTGTCCATTTCGAAATTAAGCTTCTATTACACATATTTTATATTCTGGTAACATTTTTAAAATAAATTATTCAGAAATTATTGACAAAAAATTATTACATAATAACAAATGTCAAATGACAGCTTCTAATTTTCTGGTGTTATAATACACATGACTTCAAAATTCCAAAGGTATCTTTGATGGAGTTACTTTTTGCTCATACTATACTTAACATGCACAATTTTGTGGTAACTTACACGTACAAAATTATATTCCAGTGCATTCTAAATTAGCGGTAAATTGCAAATACAATGTAAAATAATAAACATAAATAAGGGTCCCGGGTGGTGTAGCTTGAACAAGTGTCCACGTTTGATCAGTAGAGTTAAGCAACGCTCTTTCTGGTCAGAACTTGGATGGGAGTTCCACGGCTGCTGCTCTCGGCGCCTCGTGGTACGGCTGCCACGGAAATAGTTGGTCCCGGATGTCATAATAACATCATGATAGTCGTTAGTGGGGTTGGAAGTCCCCATAAAATGTACAGAGACGCCTACAATTGGCCTAACGGCTGTTGGCAGAGTACCAAAATAAATAAAAATAAAAACTATTAGCTGGGTGTAGCGAATTAAATGGTGCGGAAATACAGAAAATGCGCCACCGGGGTTGAGCTGGAAATTGGTTGGGCTCGTCGCCAAAGTTGAGAAAGCTGGATAAATCCGACAATAGTCGTAAGTTTTCCAAAGCGACATGGTAAGGCTTCACCAAATCGCTACATCTACGGAACGGTACGCTCACATCACAAACACAAAAACCGTTCATTTAACTGTCCCTGGTCAACTCTAAAAATGAAATATCCTGCCCAGCGCTTACTTAAGTCATAAACTCAATCAAACTAAAATGTAAACCCTTTCTTTGTTGCGGTCTAAAACGGGTTTTACGACACCGCGCCGGCTCATACAAAAATTACGTAAGAGCTAAACGGCCAGCGCGGACGATATTTCTCTAAATCGGGACAAGGACTCAACTAGGACCGCTGCCCAGCCCGCAACAAGATATGCCGACTAGACATCAGTGGAGCGAGGGGTGCTCCTACACGAGATTACCTACGGGCAACGGCCTAAGAAACGGCAAACAACAATAAAATTCATTGAGGCCACCCAGTTTCATCGACATAAACAAAAATGCAAAGATAGACCCAGAGTGAAACCGGGAAATCAAATGAGCCTACCTTCCAACTTTACACCTTGGTGAAATCCACGGCTCAAGGGGAATAGCATATAATAGCAGCCTCATGACCTTCAGCACTGCAGCAACGAGCGTCATAACTCACCTGCAACGCTTAAACACTCAGGCTTCGCCGTACATTTATCTTTACACAGTATATAACATAACCTAAAAATAAACATGCACATGTAATTAAGATTGGTGCACACAATGAAAACATAATATATGGGCTAAATCTATAACTCAGCTGGGAGACGCTTTAACTCTAATTATAATCAAACACGCGAATGAATTAGTTTACAGCGGCCTCAGCGAAGGCGGCAATGTTTCAACAAATAACACATAAATTATGCGCGAACAACTGAATGAATTTGATTTTACAAGTAGCCTCGGTAGGCGGTTGTGAGTCAGCAAACAAACACATAAATTATGCGCGAACAACTGAATGAATTTGATTTGACAAGTGGCCTCGGTAGGCGGTTGTGAGTCAGCAAACAAACACATAAATTATGCGCGAACAACTGAATGAATTTAATTTTGCAAGTGGCCTCGGTAGGCGGTTGTGAGTCAGCAAACAGACACATAAATTATAAATTAGTTATTACTAGCTACACACGCTACCTGATTGGTTTAGCCGAGCGAATGCGTCATGATGGTCGGAGAACTCGGTACTGCAACGGATGGGATTCGGCGTAAGCATAAGCGTCGTGCGGTCCCCAAAGATTCCCCCCAAATCGCAGGGTCTGGTGTGAATCCCTCGTGGGAATAATGGAACGGAAAGCTGGCAAGACCGAAGTATTGGCCCGCTCTGCTGAATGTATCCCCAAAACTATCGAGGAAAAGGCCCCTTTCGGACCACGGGAATTTTCAGAACCGGCGGTCATACAAACCAGGAACCACACAGTATCACTCAAAACCAAACACCTAATCGCCTCCGCGGCTCGTGAAGAACTCCCACAACACACAAAGTCAAACTTCGCTGTAACAGCACATAAACAACGGGCCGCCCACGCACTAAGCGCGGACGGCACCGAAGCCGCGCTCTCGAAAAGCGCCTCAAACCCCAGCCGGAAAACAACTGACCCCAAAAGCGAAGCCAAGCCACCTTTTCGCGCCAGACGCCTCTGTCGCGCCAACGCCTGCAGCCAATCCTGATGCAGATTGCCCCGCGTGAACTCGAATGATACAACGGCGAGACAGCCCGCGGATGAGAGAGTGCGACGGAATTTAAAAACTTTAGGAACATATCTCGCTTACTCTAATGGACTGCCTTTTGAAATTGTTCTAACCAAGCGCGCCTAAACGTGACGAAACAAATGCAGCTACAAAGAAGACGGCTAGAGCCCAGAGCGATTTCTCTGAACCTTCTGGAAAACAAAAAGTTGCGTGCGTGTCAAACCTTTAGAATTTTTAGATGCACTTAGCTGAAGTATTGTAGGAGAAAATATGACCGAAAAGAAACCTATATATAAGTAAAATCGTAATCTTTGTACCAAAAATACTCCAACAGGTGGCATATCGGTAAAATATAAAAATGGTCTGACATCTTCCTTTTTTTGCGCGCCTAATATATGTCTACATTCAATTTTTAAACGAATCTGACACTGTAAGAGACGCAATTCTAGCTGAACAGTGCGTACGTACAAATTGAAATTATCCTCAACATTGTGAAAACAACTAAATAAATATTTAATAACGAAATGTAACGCATAAACCTTATGTAAATCCAAAGTATACAACTGGAGTTACATTTTAACGAAATGAAACAAAAAAACTAGTATGTATTTCAAAAATAATTTTGAAGAGTGAGAAATCTTAAAAATCACAGAAGGTGACTTCGGATTGTAATTGAAAGTAGGTTACAGTTTTTTATTCTACTTATAACAGTCTATCAAATGAGTAACAAAATTGTACATTTAGAAAAAAATTGTTGCATAACCGCTAAATTATAGTTGATTATAGATGATGCAATTGGCATTTTACGGAAAAGTCTGCGACCGGACAAGCTTTTCCTCCAAAAACATTTGCCAGTCCCGTGGAAAAGCTTATGTCTCAATGGCGTACCTAATCGTCAAACTTTCACAGGAATTCCGGCCTTAGTAATCTGGCAGATCGAGCATCTCCATTTCTAATTCCTAAATTCTGTATTAAACTAACTAAATGGAAGCATACTGTAAAAAGTGACGATTGCCTCAACCAAACAAAGAAAATGGGCGTTAAACAATAAACAGTATCTGAATGTTGCTCCAAATTTTCATTTACACGAACTTGACTCTTTCATCTACACATATCAGCTACTGTAAAGTACGTTTAGTGATTCAAAATCTCACAGACATATGTTGTGAAATATTACAGTTCGGGAGTAAAATTAGTCGAGACGGCAAAGTACCTTCTACAGTTTTATGGCCCAAGTAAATGCTCGACCTTATGATACCAAGCACATCCGCAGAATAGCAAGCAGTACAACATTACGCAAGACGTGGATATAAATTCATAGTAAAGATATCTTTCGCTTCTACATTTCATCATTACTACCCTTGCTATAAAATCAAAAATTTTAATATAGAGGTTCTCAGATAAATAAAACTTGATTTAAACTTTTTATAGCTTCAGGAGTACTGCAAAATGCACATAAAATACAAAAAAAATGTCCCCTCATTAAAGACCGCCGGTGTCTCGGCAAGATTTAATTACTATGTGTATAGTGAAATAATTTAAAACTGTAGGCAAAGTTTAAGGATTAATATAAATATACCACGAGTAAATGAAAAGAATAATTAAATACATTTGAATAGTTACATCATTCTTGTTTGGTTTTAGGTAGATGGATTTTCTATTCACATATTTGTATGCACGAGTTGGTAGAAAAATAGCTTATACAATAATGATGATTCCTATGTCCTATCAGTCTAAAGCTACATTAGAAGTATGATCCACAAATAATAATATAATATTACGTATTGTATCCCCTTTTGCAACAATAACAATAGTTTATTCATATTATGTTAACATAGGTATAAAGATTGGGTGAAGAGCTCTAACGAATAAAAGACACTGTGTAGAAACAATATAGACATGTGTATCGTAAAATATTGAGAAACAGTATTTTCAGTACATGCGCAAGGATTTATCGTTCAAAATTCTTTTTTAGGCGAAATACGATTCTGATTGCAATTTTCTCCCTTTAAATATTTTAATGATTTCGCAAATACAGTGAAGTCTGTATAATGCAGTATCTCAAAAAGCTGGAATGCTATTTACTGTGTTAATTTTAGGTAGTCCAAGCTCGACATTAATAAATTCACCAATTTATAGAATATGTAAATATGCAAATATTGTAAGTGGATATGTTGATTTTTTTAACCTCAAAATAAAGATATTTTTAAATATGTGTAAATATGCTTTAAATTTACCGAGAGTTGAGGCTGATATTATGGCGAGGCATATTTAAGTTTTAGCTTAGTACTTTCTAATCTAGCTTATCATGTTTTTTTCTTTTTAAGTTAGTGAAAATAACAATATATAGGAATTTACTCAGTTAACTTGACACTAAAGCTAGAGCAATTGTTTTCATGGCCTACCTTTTCACAGCAATGTGTTCCATTTGCCTAAGCGTGCGTTTGTTACTTAATTATCGATTTATGTTTTTAATTGGTTAGATAACTATTACATGTGATCTATCATTGTAAAGAGATTTTGTTACAGTTTTAGAATATGTAATAAAATTGGGTACCTTCTATTTAAAATTTTGCATGTATTTGCTACATCTAACACATTTGATGCTTATTTGTTTTTTTGGCTATGGCAGATAATAGAAAATTAAATGTAGAACAACTTTTCTTCTATAACATTTTGTCATATCTCTAACAATAGCTGAGATATTTACTGTGACAGCTAAAATCAAACAGACTGTATATAGGTATATAATCAGGCTATATTATTGTAGAGTATATCTGTCTTCTTTTTCGAAATAAAGTCGTATCTAACAGAACGATTTCCTTGGAAATTTCAAAAGTTGTCCGCATAACCCCGACATTATCGTTCCACAAACATGTTCCATGTTACGCGTAGAAACTACAGGACAGTGGCAGTTCTATAGTAATGTGGAAGTAACCAAATGATTTGAAATGACGGTTCCCGCACTTCTGTGCTGACCGGCCCCGGCAACGAAGTCGAGACTGGCGTAACAAAAAAGCTACAAAAAATGAGCAGGGTCAAAACTAGTGCCGCTACATATGTCCGCTAAGCAAGCGGATCCGCGGTTTGCTCAGCCCCAGTAGAGGCTACAAAAGGGAGACCGGCGTAACAAAAAAGCTACAAAAAAGTTACGAAAAAAGCAGCTGGGTCTGAACCCGTGCCGCTACTGTGAAGGTTCAAGCTAGCGGATCCGCGGTTTTCTCGGACCCGGCTGAAGCTACATATGCGCGACCAGCGTAACAAAAGAGCTTCAGTCGAGCTACAAAAGACCCACCGGGTCTTATGTGGTGCTACAGAGTTATCGCCAGCTTGACATTATTATAAGACCCAGCAATCTTCGTTAAGTTCAACTTATACAATTCCGCGATAACGCGAGTGGATTACGAAACACAATTTTTCTCACGCAAATCACCAATAAACAGCTTTAAGCTAAGACAAGGGTCGACCACGAAACAATGTGTGTGTACAGCTCACGGGAGATCAGCAGAAGAGGACGATGCACCGCGAGCATTTATCAAATACATCGCCGCAAATGTATAAAAACATGTATGTGTCTGCTTTTCTAAGAAATTCACATATCCAATGTCATTTAATATCGATTTCAAAGACTAGTTTGTCTCATACAAATTATGGAGTGAAATTGGCGTTTTGAATACGCAATATAGTGTTTTTCAGTAACCTAATATTTTTAATCATAAAAGTCTTCAAGATTTGCTGAGTATACATATATTTTTAAAATGTATTATCATTTTTTCTTGGCGATCAAGCTTGCATCAATGCATCCAGCAAAAAGGTAAGCACCTTACCCTTGAAATCGTTTGTTCTAACAATAATAATAAATATTTGTTTCATGTAGGTTTTCCGTAATATACACATATTTACTCAAAACCGGGAATCTATCCAAGGAGTACTTTTTTCCGGAGCAGCTTCGGCTTATACAGACTTCACTGTATGCGAAGACACTGCAAACCAAGCTTTTTTAATACTCCAATCTAGAACGCACGAGAGGCTGATTCGAGATTGAATTGTGGAACCGATTCAGCAAAATGGTTCTGAAGCTAGAATACACAGACCGCGCACCACAACAATAAATCAAGATGTATACATATACTTAATCATAAGAAGAATGTATGCATTGCAGGTAAGACGGTCTTTTGAGTCACAATAATTAAGTGTCCAGTTCATTCGATTTAACAACCCACCATACGATGGGCTACGAACATAAGAACTGAAACCACGAGCGTAACCATGTTCTCATAAAGCTGGCGGCGCCTTTTAGAAGAATATACAGGGTGTTTCAGAATAACTGTTCCTAATTCTCAGAATTGAGAGAGGGCATGTTATTTAACACTTTTTAATGATAAACTAGTGTTCGGAAATACTTCCGTTTTGAGATAATACGACATTAACGAATTGAGTACTTGAAATAATCTCAATGTGAAAAGCAACGATTTTATTGATTTCCAGCGGTTGCAATTTTTATTAATATTTAAAAATGGTATTACACAAAAATTATAAGAATTGTTCAAAATTATGGCCGCCATTGTCGACACACAAGGTATAACGATATGTGATTGACCGACGAATTCTTCGAAATATCTGCAGGCGATCACGAACGTCATCAAAAGCAAGAATAATTCGAGCCACTAACTCCTCTGCTGTGTCCACAGGTGTCGCATAGACGAGTGATTTAATATGACCACAAATACAAAAATCAATTGGAGTCATATCTGGCGAACGTGCAGGCCAAAGAATAGGACCTTGTCTCCCAATCCATCAGTTTCAAAATTGTGCATTTAAATAATCTCGAACATTTAAATCAAAATGCGCTGGTGCACCATCATGTTGAAAGACTCAATTCGTTAATGTCGTATTATCTCGAAACGGAAGTATTTCCGAACACTAGTTTATTATTAAAAAGTGTTGAATAACATGCCCTCTCTCAATTCTAAGAATTAGGAACAGTTATTCTGAAACACCCTGTATATAATTCTATTTACTTTGGCGGTCGCACTGACCTCAATTGTCATAGAGTAATGAACAGCCAAGTAAATTCAGAGGATATCATCAACCAAATCCTATACCACTACTTTTAAGCTGCTATCGGTGAAGACTGTGTATACTGACGACAACGCCCGCCTTCATCATACCCAGCAGGTTCCAAGCACATGGGATTCCGCATCATCCGTTTCCTCCACATTCTCCAGACCCCAATTCCATCGAATATGCATATACCTCTGAACATAGGCAATTTACATGGCTTATCACGGTTATGCATATTCGTTCTCACCATTTTTATGGCAAAAAATGGTAGTGGTACTACATTAAAGGAAATAATTTTCCGCGTCGTTTAGTATTAAAAATTTATTGGATAATGCTAATTGTGCATAAAAATATTAATTATAAAATTTAGATATGGGCGACCGCGCTTCCCAAATATGAGTGGCCGCGCTTGTTAAAAAACCAAAAGCTGTCTGTTGACAACTCAGATAATTGTGTCGCTTAAAATGGATGCAATTTACTCTTAACGAGGAAAGGGTGTTCATTATTAAAACTTTTTATGCTGGCAATAGTTTACGCAGAGTTAGGGACTTATTCTCGATACAATTCCAACAATTACGACAATACAAACTTACGTGCAGAGATTCGAAACGACGGGAAGTGTAGCAGCTAAAGAAAGCAAAAGTAAATAATTAAGTTCATACCGTGTATGTGATTGATACTATTTAAATATACAATATTGTAGGTAATCGAGAAAGTCGAAATGATGAGTTAGATTTAGAGGAAAGGGTTCTGGAATTAACACAACTAAATCCAAACCTTAGTGGAAGATCAGTAGCTCGTGAGTGCATTGTTAATCATGGATCGGTATTACAAATACTTAAGAAGCATAAAAAGTTTTAATAATGAACACCCTTTCCTCGTTACAGTAAATTGCATCCATTTTAAGCGACACAATTATTTGAGTTGTCAACAGACAGCTTTTGTTTTTTTAACAAGCGCGGCCACTCATATTTGAGAAGCGCGGCCGCCCATATTTGCGAATATCTAAATTTTAAAATCAATATTTTTATGCACAATTAACATTATCCAATAAGTTTTTAATACTAAACGACGCGGAAAATTATTCTCTTTAATTTAGTACCACTACCATATTTTTCCATAAAGATGGTGAGCAGGAATATGCATAACCGTGATAATCCATGTAAATTGCCTATGTTAAGAGGTATGACCAACCACCCGGTATATGGTAGTGTGCTATACAATAGTACTCGAATACTTCTATTACTCTACCCATTTTGGGAGACATAAGCATTAAGCAAATCTTGAAGATCCATTTTTAATTGCGGTAAAAAGATACAATCGAAATTAATAGTTATCATATAAATATTGATTTTGGAAATATCCTTTCAGGCTTATCTGTTATTATCGAAAGATTCATATTCGTTTATTATCTTTAGCTTGACATATCAGTGTCGAGGACGATTCATACCTAACGGAAAATGCAACGGAGTAATGTGTCGCATGCCACTTGCCTTACGCTCCCCACATCCAAATACAAAACACAATCGACAAACTTTTTAATCTCACTAAAAGCTAACTTAAATAGTGAGTTCCAATCAATCGCCGCTCCCAGAAACATCTCAGCTAACGCCAGATTTGAACCCATGTTTACCTGATTACTAAGCGAGGCCCATGCCCACTCAAGCATCCAGGCAGCTATATTACCAATATATATGTTTTACTTCGAACTGAAAAATGAAAACAGTTTCAATAGCCAAGCGAGTCCATATTTCCGAAGCAATAGATTTAAAAATAACCTGTTCCTGGCCATATTTTAGAGAAGTTTACAAAAGCTGTGCATAGAAAAGCTGTGACCCGAAAACTTTCTTTACTTTCGTAAAATCTCGGAAAATGTTTATTTTTGGATGTAAAACATATACTAAAAAAATTTAATAACCTTACACCGCAAAAGTTATGCTATAAATCCCAATTTTGACTATTATAGCGCCTCGCTGCTCTTAAATCACGTATTAAACAACAAATAAAACACCACACTTACTGAACAATCATATAATAACGGATGAATCAAAACAATATAATAAATTTGGTAATGAAATGCGTAAGCTTAAAATGAGTGCAAGTCTGTTAACACACGGTCGCTGACTGCCCCAGATTTTAGGGGTGCGGGCCTCTGCGCAGATCCGGCTTAAAATGACCCCCTGCGTTATAGTCCCCCCCGTCTGTATCAAACGACCCCTTTTCCTAAGAGGCGCCACTGGTTCAGGAATGTCCTTATTTCCCAGGTGGTATGGTGTTAAATCTGACGCATGGTTTTTTCCTAAGAAAACATCTTCATTCGCACGATGAGCAATCTCGTAGGTGGTCGGACTAACCACTTTAATTATGACATATGGCCCATCGCGACGTGGTCCCAGTTTCGAAGTAGTTCCTTTGGCCGCATTGCTCAGTAGATGCGACTTGACCAGCACCAAATCTCCTGCTTCGAATGGCGGAGAATCTCTTCGTGTCTTGTCAGCTTGTCGCTTCCGTAGGTCTTGGGCATGCTCATTGGACTCACGTGCTTCGGATAGTGTGTCGGTCAATTTCAGCAAATACGGTGTTATTTGTGGCACGAAGGTTTCAGATTGAATGACCGCCCGAAGATCATGTCGAACATCATCTGGTGTTCTTAGCTCCCTGCCGAACGTTAAATACGCTGCTGTAAACCCTGTTGACTGGCATTTGGAGGTGTTAATGGCAAAACGAATTGCAAGCAATTTCTCTGCCCAGTATTGGTGATTGCTGCCCACAAGTATCGACAGCTGCACCTTCAGTTCTCGGTTTTTGCTCTCTACCGGATTAGATTCTGGGTCATACACCGGAGTAAACGAATGTTTGATTTTCAGGCAATACGTTACCTGCTGCATAACATCGCTTATAAACTAACTTCCGTTGTCTGTGGTAACCTTCCTTGGTGTTCTATACCGCAGGAATATTTCAGACGTTAAACATTTAGCACATTCTTCTGCTCTTCGTTTGATCCATTGAGAATTCAAATCCTCCACGATTAGAATCCATCGAAAACCCTCTGTCGTTCTTGGAAGGGGGCCAAATAAATCAGCCGCGATGACCTCAAATCGCTGTGCCACTACGGGTGTTTGCAGGAGTCCTGCAGGTTTTAGATTGCTTGCTTTGTACTTCTGACACGGGTTACACTTTTTCAAATATTCTTCGATATAGCGTCGCATGCCAGTCCAGTAGTATCGTGATGCA
Source organism: Agriotes lineatus (assembly GCA_940337035.1). Taxonomy (NCBI): domain Eukaryota; kingdom Metazoa; phylum Arthropoda; class Insecta; order Coleoptera; family Elateridae; genus Agriotes; species Agriotes lineatus. The sequence goes on from OW679202.1 coordinate 13,470,095, forward strand.
GTTCGGTGGAAGGTTCGGTCGACGCCATAATGGCCGGCAGTGGGCGAGTCGTGATACTCTCCAAGAATTCGATCTCTTTCTTGAGAAGGAACGACAAGCTATGCCTCTTCAGTGTTCTGGTCTGGGTGATACCTATAAAGTACACCTTGATTCATTAAGTAACCGCGGGAGGTCCACTTGGTATAGTCGACGTTATGATCTTGAGAAGATTCGAAACACTTAATGATTTTCTGCACTTCTGGATCTCGTAGTTGTCCCTCGCGAATATCGGTTATACTTCGTACTGGTAAATCGACCGTAACACTGCAAACCCCGCACGTTTGCTCCGTACTCGCGGTGCAAGGCGGACGAGAAAGAGTATCTGCTACGACGTTAGCACGGCCACGAGTATAAGATATTGTTAAATTAAATTGTTGTAATTGGAGGGCCCACCTGGCGAGGCGACCAGAAGGCGATTTAAGCGACATTAACCATCGTAGTGGTTGGTGGTCGGAGTAACAGTGCACTTCTGATCCATCGATGTAGCCACAGAACTTTGTTACCCCCCATACAAGAGCAAGGGCTTCTCTCTCGATTGTGCTGTAATTTCTTTCTGCTGTTGTCAGTAACCTGCTGGTATACTCGACTGGTCGTTCGTCGTCCCCTTCTCCATGTAGCAACACCGCTACAAGAGCAAAATTACTGCTGTCCGTACGCAAGATGAAAGGAAGGTTCTCATCAGCTTGTCGAAGGATTGGTGCCGACGTTAAAAGCTGTTTTAACTTATTAAATGACTCCTCTTGGACAGATCCCCACTCCCACTTTGCAGTGTTTTTAGTGAGATCACTAAGAGGTTTTGCTATGGTGAAGAATCCCTGAAGAAAGCGTCTATACCAACTACATGTTTGTAAAAAGGATTTTACGTGCTTAACATTACACGGTGTTGGCATATTTACAATACACGAAACTTTGTCGGTGTCCGTTTTTATGCCATCATTCGTCAAAACGTGACCAAAGTATTTCACTTCACTACGAGCAAACACACATTTTTCTCTTAGCTCTGAGCTTAAATTGTTTTAACCGACGAAATACTAGTTCTGTAGATGACGTTCGAATGTGTCCGATATAACAATTATGTCATCAAAATAGGCTAATATAGTGAGTTCCCCTAGACTCGAACGAAATCGATCAATTAATCGATGGAACGTCCCGGGGCGTTTTTCAAAGCGAACGGTAGTCGCGTAAAACAATATGTGCCAAAAGGTGTTATAAATGCTGTCTTATCACGATCGCATTCGCGCATTTTAACCTGATGATAACCCTGAAGTAAGTCGATCGTAGACATATAGCGACTTTGTTTTGCTTCGTGCAGAAGGTCGTCGATCCGCAGTAGTGGGTACCTGTCGCTCACTGTGATGGCGTTTAGTTTACGATAGTCTATGCATAGTCGAATTCCAGTGTCTTTCTTGGGAACTAAAACAACAGGTGCTGCCCATGGAGAGTCGCACTCCTCGATGATGCCGTCGTTGAGTAGCCTGTCTAATTCTTGTTTCAGCAGCTCTCGTTTTGCAAGCGGTAATCTGTAAGGAGGCACGAAGATTGGCTGATGTGTGTCCGTGTTTATGCAATGTTCCGCGAAAGGGGTTGCCTCCCCGCCTTGATTAAAGACACTCTTGTACTTAAAGAGTAGCTGATTGAATCGAGTTCTCTCATCAGATGCCAGATTAACTCCTTCGTTTCCACGCAGTTGAAGTTCGATATTCGATTTAAGATCAACGATCGCACATGCTGTTTCGGAGGCACTTGAAACAGAATCGACGATCTCTTGTTTCGAGTTCTCTTCTTCGACCACAGCCTTGTGAGGGTTTGAACTCCCTTCCTCTAGTACAATAATGTCCTCCGCGAATTCGTACTGCCTTTCTGGATCATCTGCAAAGCTCCAGGTGTACTGGCCGAGGTTGATAACGATCCCAGCGTTTTTCAGGAAGTCCATACCTAGCAGGGTACGTACGATTATTTTCCAACTTACGCAGAATCATAAGATCTGTTTGTATAGATCTACCTGCAACTTCCAATTGCACCTGAGGTATCAATATACCCTCTTCTCTGGCAATTTCATCGGCATAGGCGATCGTAATTCGTGATGGCGCGAAAGGGTAATCAATCGATTTTAAATAATCGTACACCCGCCTTCCTGCAATGCTGGCTTGAGCACCTGAGTGTGCATAGGCGATTCCTTCCCGATCGAGCAATTTAATTGGCAATAGCGGTTTAGTGCACGGATTCGTAATGACGCACGCTTCCATAATAGTTGTATAATTCAACATGGTAGCGAAATTAGCACTTCTACGTTGTTGCTCTGGATTGCAGTTTGGGCAATTGGCACGCACTTTACCGATGGCTCCACACCCGTAGCATTTAACTGAAGACTGCGCAGGTGGAGTTATTATCTCTTGCTGATCGTGCCATGCATGTTTGCGTTCGCGAATTTTGCAATCGCCAATCGAGTGTCCGAAATTGCGACAATAATCGCATCGCGGGCGCTCTTTCCTAGGTTTTGACTCGGTTGTGGAAACCGCGGAAATTCACTTTGCTGAACTTCCTGTAAGGCTTGTTCAGCTTCGCGCGCAAGTTTGAGCAGGTCATCGTAAGTATTAACGTTTGTTCGCAAAATCCGCTTCCGAATTCGGCGATTCAACAGGCCAAATAACATATCAATTTGAATTGCCTCATTCGGTACATTTTCTAAGTGAAAAAACATAGCTCTCGCGTTACTGACGAAAATATCCGTCGACGTTCTCTCGTCCTGTTCATTTGCAAATAATTCGCGGTAGATTTGATACGTGGGATTTCGCGGCTCGAAAGAATTTCTCATTGCTGTTTCAGCATCTGCCCAATTTGTCACCGAAGATTTGATGCCTTGCCACCAAGTTCCAGCACAACCTGCAAGCAGCATTGACAAGCCACGCACCGCGTTTTCATCCGACACGTTTAGACACTCGCGATATGTATTAACAGAGTCAAGAAACGCGGCAATGTCTTCACCCTTGTACCCCGCAAACCGCGATGTGCATTTCGCAAAACTCCCTTTTGATGTGCTAGTTGAAAGTTCTGGCGTAGCAGGCTGCGATCGCAGCATTTTCTGAAACCCTTGTTGAATTTGCCGCAATTGTTCATTGTCTGAGCTTGTATTCCACTGAGCAATTGCTGTAGTTGATCTGTAGACATCTGAATTACCGAGGGGCTTGTAGAGTCCATTGCTATTGTTTTCAGAGCAGGTGCTTGTTCAATTTTTGAATCCGCGCTCTGTTTTAATAGCCTCTGGCTTTGAAGACGCTTTCGCGGCATTCACAAAAATGCGTGCGACGAATTTTTTATAGCCAAGAAACCACAAAACGATAGCAAGTGTCTTTGTTTCCGCGACGCGGCAGAGAACAGATCTTTGAGACGCCGTCCGACGCCGTTTTCGAAATGTCTTTTATTTAAAGACGCGACGCGACGCCGTTGTCGAATGTCTTTATTTCTGTTTTCGCACACTAATTAAAGCGGCTGCAGAAATTGAAATACGCACCGCAGCAAAAGAATAAGGCTTACCTCGAAGTTGCAAATACTTGATTTTGTATCTGTACAAACCAACTGTGGTGCGAGGTTCCTTGCTTTAAGCTGTGTTTTGGGGTGCAGGTCAACGATGGCCAGTAGTCATTAATCACCGTGGTTGAAGCGAAAACCAAAGAAATGCCGACTTGGAGTCCAAGATCGTTAGCAGATGTTGAACATTGCGAAGCGACGCTTTGGTGTTCGTTGGTAACTTGTACAGAAAACTCCTAATTTTCTGTTTTTTCCGCACTTTAACTCACGTATTCAGTTCACTGTTCAATGTTTTGAATATTTCCACATACACACAATACAGTTTATTGTTCTTACTGGATTTAAAAGCTGCTCGTACACTAATTAATTAAATTTTCTATTCCACGTTTGGGCTGCCAGATTATAGTGCTTCGCTGCTCTTAAATCACGTATTAAACAACAAATAAAACACCACACTTACTGAACAATCATATAATAACGGATGAATCAAAACAATATAATAAATTTGGTAATTAATGTAATGCGTAAGCTTAAAATGCGTCTAAGTCTGTTAACACACGGTCGCTGACTGTCCCAGATTTTAGGGGTGCGGGCCTCTGCGCAGATCCGGCTTAAAATGACCCCCTGCGTTATACTATGACAATACGTCCACATACTATTGTAGTATTGAATAGTAGTAAAAGAAAGACATTTCTTCATGGATTCCACAAAGTTTATATACAACAAACAATCTAACTCTTACAATGCATGTCCGCCCTGCTCTGTGTTAAGTTTATCAGCAATTAATGGCTGTTATAAATTACAGTTCAGCAGGGTATGTCCAATAAAATCCAGTTCTTACAAATAAGCTTATGACGTCGGCAAGTTTGGGCATAAAATCCAATATTGGAATTTCTAGGAAAAATGTGAAATCTTGCGGGTTAAAATTTAAAATTCATATCATACTAAAGAGTACGCTATAAGTAGTGCTATGCTGCTATGGTGGAAGTTATCGTCATCGCTGCATTTTCCATTTGTTTGACGCCAAACTTTTTAAGAAAAGCTTCTACTTTCCACTTGAGACAAAACATCCGTAGTTCCGGTAATTCTAATTTTAAGAAAACGTAGTGGGAAAATTATAGCATTTTCGCGTTTCGGTTATTTTCTACAAATTGAGACCGTAAAAGGTTAATTAATGCTAATTTTTCTATCACAGGTACGAATGTTGTTTGGCTTTCTTGAAACATCGCAATAGCTTCAAACAATCGTAAAAAAATAATGTAACTGTATCAGCTATCTTTTATCGACAATATCGACGATAATTTGAAATCATTTCGTATATTCACTCTAATCGAAAGGATCAAAATGATCCCTATTTGAGAAACTTATTTCTGACACAAGATATACACTCAATAAAACTATTAATACGATATACTGGGTGATTCATGAGTACAGTCATTAAATTAAATAGGTGTATACTGACATCAGTAGAAGTACTGTTACGGGCATTTACAGCTATTTATTTAATCTATTGCCCTAATTTCTAATTTTCGTTAAAGCTGATTTTTGCCTTATCTTTCTTTAACCCTAATTTTGCTTACTATAATACTGAGCATTCAGATCTTGTACAAGCTATATTTTAATCTAAGTAAGCCCTTTAATTCAGAATTAGTGCTTGAAAGCCCCTGGAGTGTAGACTTCACTTTGCGCATAAGGCTTTTTGGGTTGCATATGTCTAGCCCCTTCCAATTTTCGAATTGTTTCCTTATCAGGCGTTTCGGGGACCATTTTTGCCATTCCCCATTTTGTGCTGCTCAAAATTAGGTGCTTTTGTGGATCTACGTTATGAAACGTACCTTAATTGGGTTAATTTTGTTGTGTCTGGAATATTCCGATGGTGCTAGTGTAGGCCTCGTGAATAGTATTTTTTGGTAATTTCTCAAGCCCAAACTTAGTTTTGGATTTCGTCTTGGCAAGCACATGCTTTCCCCTTTGGAGAATTGAGGCCGAGAACATCTGCGGGTATGTTTTATTGAAGTATAATTAGCTGGATTCTATGCTTGATGCCCTTTTTAGCTTTTTCCAATTGGTGACGTACCTGTTGCTGGGCTACGTCTTTGTTTCGTGGCGTCCTTTTGTTTGATGGCGTTTCGGTACCGAAGGCTCGTCTTTGTTGGGTGGGGTCCTTTTGTTTGATGACGTTTCGGTATCAAAGGCTCATCCCGTGGCTGCCGGATATCTCGCCTCTTGCGAGGGCATCTGCACCTGGGACTGATCGACGAAGATGGCCCCTAGCTGCCGCTTCGAGTTGGGCAAGTCCTGCGCCTACAATATAGAGCGCAGGTGAAGTCCCTGTGTGACCTTCCTCGACATGTTACCTGCAGGTCGTTCGTTCTGCACCCTTGGTCGAGCCCTTTTCTAAGTTTGCTGCAGCATGGAAAAATCCTCGCAATACGACTAACAAAACATTTCATAAATTTCTTAGATCTAACTTTATACAGACAATCCAACGGAAAAATACTTACCAATTGGTATAGAAAAAATATAAAATCAAATAGATATCTAAATTTCAATTCCATAACTAATTTACAATACACAAAAGTGTCATAAACAGTTTAGTAGACCGAGCAATTAAACTTTCGTCTAAACAATTTCATAAACAAAATTTAAAATTAATAACTAACATCCTTATAAATAACAATTACCCACTTAAATTCATAAATAAACTAATTAAATTTCTATTACAAAAAATAAAAAACAAACTAAATACTTCTTGTAACTTACAACCTAACTGTTTGGGTTCTGATTTTAATATTCCTAACTCGGTATCTCAAAACAAATATATATCAATACCATACCTTACATACCTAATATTTCGGAAAAAATAGAAAGAGAATTAAAGAAATATAACATCAATACAGCTTATAAAAATTACAATACAATAGGAAAGCATATATACACAAACCTCAAAGACAAAACACCTATCAACATGCAATCTGACTTAGTTTATCAAATTGACTGTAATAATTGTATTTCTACTTACATAGGCGAAACAAAACAACTATTGAAAAACCGAATATACCAACATAAATACTCAATTAAAAAAAACTTAATTTTACCGTCCAATAAAACTGCACTCACAGATCACACTATAGAAACTTTCCATAACTTAAAATTTTTCAACACCAAAAATTTTACATAAAGAGGCTAACGCGCGTAAAAAAAGTGCTTAGAAATGATCGAAATTAAAAAAAGCCCAAATGCTATCAATTATAAAACAGACATTGAAAATCTAAGCACTATTTACCATAACTTATTTAAATAATTCCATCATTACTATTCAGCATATATTTATTTGAGTAAAACTGTTCGAATTTTTCTTTCCAATTTTATAGTTGCCCCTAAAATTTTATTTTAATAACTTCGTCTCATCAATTTTTCCGAAATACGGACCTGACCTTAAGTTAAATATGCGTACGCATACTTTTGACATCTTACACTTTTCCTTATTCTAGCAGCTTGTTTCATCAAAACAAGATGTCTTTCACCTTATAAAACGTTTATTTATTTAATTACATTGACTAATTTATAGTTAATGTTTAACCTCAATCAATAATGATTGTTTAAAATTTTCATCATTTTATCTTTTTGACACCGTATACTTGCAATGTGGTTTATTTAATCACTTGCAAAATTTGTTACTAATTATTATAAACTTTCCTGGAAGCCATTTTGGTAAGCCTTGAAATTTTTTTTGTATTCATTTATCTAATTTTTAACCCTGATATTTTAGTCATAACACCTCTTAATCATTTCTGATGAAGCCATCTAAAGTGGCGAAACATCAAATAATTTATCAACTTATATATAGGTGACTTTTGAACCATAAGGAACAACATATTTTTTTTATACTTCAATAAACGTTTTGGCTAACTATCACCCACAACTGTATTCGATGATGTACCTTATAAAACGCCTTACTAAAGTCTGTATAAACAGCATCAACCATTAAGCCCTCTTCCAAAGATTCGCTGATGTAGTTGGTGTAAGAAAATAAATTCGTACAAGTGCTTCTACCAGTGTGAAATCCATGCTGTTCGCTGATTATTATATTCTTGAATATGGACGATAACAGATAATTACCAGTAGATTTTAAAAAATTGCGTAATGATATCTTCATGGCGATAAATTGTGATTGCTTTACCAACAATTGAAATCACTTAATGAGATTACGATCTCTATAACATTACACAGAATATATAACTGGACATTTTTCGCGAGTTATTAATATAATTATCGATGTATCGATACACATATATGCATAACTATATAAGTGTATGACAATAGCAGTAATATCACGGATTTCTATACGTCATTTCGTTAGTCCTTCAATTACGCAACTTTGCTCCCATTTAACCAAATTTGTATCTATTAACAAGATTCCCATACTGGACCTCCTTATCTTGGACACGCTGTATATTAAATCTATATATCTCATATCGGTCTGTATCAATAGATTTGATATATCAGTCGGATTGATATTTCGGTTAACTATATCAAAATATTCCACGATACCTTAATTTTTTTTTCCTAATAGGGGCCCTTTCAGAAGTCGCTTGGCGCATGTCAGGCTTACTTAAAGTTCTGCCCCTGACCAATTCAGGTCGTTCGAGATATCATTTTGAAATTCTTCGCTTATCAATTACGTCATGTTTTAATGGATTTTTGTCGCTATCTAGACCACAACTCAATACGTGGTGGAGGCTAACTGCCGGACGGTTACCAAGAAATGTCATCAGCGAAACGGTCGCGTGCCGCAAAATGCCAATTCAGTAAACGTGCGCTGTAGCCGTTGCTAGCAGTTGCCCTGAAAAACTTCGTTGTGTGAGAACAAGGCAAGGACTATTACTAAAATAAGATAGCTATAGCTAGAGACACCTAATACTTTATTGCGCGAGGGCCGTGACTTCCCACTTAAGTTTACGGCGTGCAAGCCAGTTAGCAGTGACAGTCGAAGCGATATAGATGTGGGTACGCTGCAGGACCTAACGCGAACTTTGCGCGAGTTCGGGGTAGCATCTAAGTCAGTTTGTATCATCGGGGTTCAGCTAATTCGTATCTTTTTCTGCTTAGACCTCTCAAAACAGCTTTTAAGTCAGTTTATGCCGAACTGTGGTAGTGCCTTTCGCTTTTCGATGTGCCCGCTGAAATTTTCGTTTAATGTTAGCCCCTAAACTAACATTGATCGGGGTCATCCGAGTTTTGTGCCAGTTGTGAAGTTTTTCTTCCCTTTAGGATATAAACATTCCAGTGTGTTGAAGAAGATATTCTGTAGAAAATGACGCGTCATGTCGATTAGCGGATAGCTTTCCAATTATTTTCGGACAATTCCAGGTCTGTTTACACATCGCTCAAATAATCCCATTAATGAAAAGAAGCACATGTGTGTTTTTCGCCGCCGCTAATGCAGATATAACAAATATCGAGCAGTACCCTCGAAGAGTTTGTTTAACCAACGTCAAACGTGCAACGTGTGTCGTCCACAACAGCCAAATCTGGAATGTCTTCATCCTCTTCTCGTAGAACAACCCCTGTTAAAGGTAACTTCGTTTAAGCACAAGGTATTCATATGGAATTCAGCTAGTAAGATGCAAAATCTCGGTGTGTTTAAACCAAGTAATATTTATTTGATTGACAACAAACTTAACGTCACTGCGTGCTGTGTTTATTTTGATTTCAATGTAATTTCGTAAGAAATATAGGATGCAAGTGTTATATTTTTATCAACCTTTACCGTTGTTGCGTTTTATTACGCGTAAGGCAGTTCGAGGTGGTACTCTCAAAAGTTTCATGTTTTGAGTTGTGTCTTCTCGTTGTTTACAGAGATCCGTCATTATTATTTTCTATGTTTTTTGCCGAATTGTTACTCATATTTTGGATTTTGCAACTTATTTTATGTGATTTGTAACTGCAGTCCAGGGTAAATAGAAGTACAAGATCAGTTAACATTTTTAAAACAAAGGATAAAGCTAAAAGTTGGTAAATATAAATTTGAGTACCCTGATTCTGAATCTAGTGTTGTGGGCTGTGCGGAGTAGAAGAGGATCCGCAAAAACGCAAACGGTGCCGCACAGTGGGTCCAAATCTCAAAAATCTCATTTGAAGTACCTCTACCATTTCTTCTAATTCTTCTCTGCTTTCACTGAATGAATACCTTCTTCAGTAACTAGAAAAAAGATTATGGAGAGAAACCGGATGAACAAGCAAGAAATAAAATAGACAATATATCTAATAACAAAATTAGGGGGTCGACTGGGCTACCGGACATCAGGGCTGACATTTAATTATGTCCCCTGGCAAAAGGCAGTTCACAGGGAAGCTGTGGAAGTTTGCACTTTTCGCTTCCAGACTTTCAAGACCGTTGGGTAGTCCGAGACTATGTGATCTGAGATTGCATCCGTCCCGTGGTGGCCCTGTTTAAACTAAACCTTCGGATCTAGACCTGGAAGTCGATAAACTAACCCCAAGCTAATGTGAAAGCTATCGTGCCGAGAGCTGAATGGTACAGGGTTACAGTGCCTCGAACGATGCCCATGGAATACCTGGCGCCCTTCGATGGTCCCTTAGCGGACCTCCTTTCCTGACTACTCGTGGAATTAATCATGGAAGACATTATTAACAACCCTAATACTCCTTCAGAGGAGGGATCTGCAGGTCCTACTCTGACCACCTCAGGAGAGTGCTCCTCTACTGCAGCCCCTCCAGTACTACCCAAAATGGAGGGAACTGTTTCGGGGCCCTACTCAGAAACCGACACTGCATCGCAAAAAGGGCCTCTTACTAAGAGAAAGCGTTGCGGTGTAGAAAGAAGACGATGTAAGAAGGCGAAGGCTAGGTTGGCTGCTAGTGACCAACCAGGCCTGTCTACGGGTTCTGGCACACAGCAAGAGCTTCTTACTAGAGGTACTACTGTCACAAACCAACCTAGTGCCACGGAGAAGGTCACACTCTCTGCTGGGGGCTCCAAGCGGGACCACCCAGAGAAGGAGACTCCTCCTAGTGCACAGAAAGCCGCCAAGAGGGTCCGACCCGGGCTCTTGTACAGTCAAGCGGCGAACAAAGAACTCAGGGTTGCGATTGCTCGGAGAAACTTCCCGGAGTCGCAAATCACTGTGGTGCTTGCCGAGAAAATTCAACTCATCCTCGGCAAATATATGGACGGGTTCCCAGATGAGGGGCCCCTCCCAAAATACGACGACTTTAGAAGGACGGAACAAGAGATCATTTTGGTCACATGTTCCGATGCCTTCCCCAAGACCCGGCTAAGAGAAGCCGTCGGTAAGATCAGCACGAGTACAGAAGTCGAACTCACTTTTTTAGAGGGCGATTCCTTCCCCAGGCTGAGTAAGATGGTAGCTTGGATATCGGGAGTACCTGAGGACGGGGCTACCATCTTAAAAGTGCTAAAACGCCAGAATCCGGGGCTTCGGACCGATCTCTGGAGGATTCGGCATGCCGGACGGGTCGAGTCCAAAGAGCTCAGGCTCCGTGTCGGTTCTGAAGAAACTCGGCATGAAGGCATATACGGGCATGGCAAGGGTCTCTTTCTAGGACCCTAAACATGCTAAAGAAAAGCCGCCCGTAGCAGAGCTTGAAGGCATGGAAGTGTCTGACTCTGCTGCGGAGGCAGAGAATGCGGTGGAGGTGCAGGAGTGGACGCTTTTCCCTTAATGAACAGTATCCATCCCCTACAAATCAACCTGCAACAGAGTATAGCAGCCTCCTATGCTCTGCAAAGGAGGCTTACAAATGATAATATTAAAATAGCACTTATTCAGGAACCATGGGTACGACACGGCTCTGTCCAGGGGCTATGTCTCAATAACGGTTCTCTGTTTTATTGCAAAAATGCGGTTATACCGAGAGTTTGCATATACTCTTCGAGACTAACCGATATACATACAGGGTGTCCAAAAAATGGCGGATTAACTCTACGGTGCGTTACTGAGGGATGCCTTATGAACCCTGGAAAAATTTGAAAAAAAATCCCTGGGCCGTATTTTTCGAAATATTTCGAAATTAATCAAAATAAATCTGGCAACATTGATACTGCAACAATTTCTCAATCAAAAATGTATCCATAGTAAGTTGTTCATATGTTGATGACACTATAAGTCTATGTCAAATTCGAGGTTAGTAGGTTAGGTTTTGCGTCAGTTTTGACACAAACTGTCGCAAAACCTAACCTGCTAACATCGAATTTGACATGAACTTACAGTGCCACCAACATATTATTCATACAACAAGTATTTCAATGCCAAGCTTGATTTCGTATATTATTATTGTACAAAGCCTGTTTGCCATATTTAGTAATTGACAAACTCAACAGGAAATCAGTTTTTTAAAATACTTAAATATTGAAAACAATTTAGTTAAATCCCAAGAATATTAAAAAAAACAGATATATTTGACACTATAATTATACACTAGTTATTTAAATAAATGGATTTCATTACCCACCTTTGACCAGAAATATTTCGAAAAATACGGCCCAGGGAATTTTTTTCATATTTTTCCATGGTTCATTAGGCATCCTCAAGTAACGCACTGTAGAGTTAATCCGCCATTTTTTGGACACCCTGTATATTGCTCAATTTCTGTTCCAGCCATCTAGTGGCAGTCAACATTGGTCTTCTAGATGGCAACAGCAGGAGGCTGTTTTAAGTTCTGTCTACTTCCCTTACGATGCACAGAAACTGCCACCCACCGACCCATCCCAGAGTTTCAGGAACTGGTAAGTTACTGTGACACGAATAATTTACCTCTGCTGGTAGGGTGTGATGCCAATGCGCACCATATCTGCTGGGGCAGCACAGACATCAACCCACGAAATAGAGGCCTAATGGAGTATCTCTACACTACAAAGTTGGAGGTACTAAATTGTGGTACTACCTTTGTCACCGACAGAAAGCATGAAGTCATCGACATAACAGTGGGCACCGCTACGATTGCTCCGTTTGTCAAGAACTGGCAGGTATCGATGAAACCCTCCCTTTCGGGTTACCGTCATATCACTTTCAATCTAAATCTAAAGCGGCCGCCAGCGTCGAATATATTTAGAAATCCCAGAGTAACCAATTGGGAGGGCTATAAACAGGACCTCCGAAATAGGTTACAATTAGTTAGAATCATCCCAAAAAATTCTGACGAGCTAGAAGGGAGCGTTGATCTTGTACACCGCTCTATAATAGAGTCATACGAAACATTAACAAGACAATCCATGCAGGGAAGGTAAAATGACTTCATGGTGGAACCCTGAACTCCAGTCCCTCCGCAAGGAAACTCGCAGGCTCTTCAATAGAGCCAGACTTACGAACTCTCAACTGGACTGGGACAATTACAAATTGTCCCTACGGTCATACAAAAGCTGCATACGCAGAAGAAAAAGAGAAACCTGGCGGGCCTTCTGCGAAAGTATTGAAGGCCACCAGAAGCAGTTAGACTGCAAAAGGTGTTTTCCAAAACTCCAGGTTCCAGACTGGGGATGCTGAGGCTCCCATCGGGTACCTTCACTGATACCAGGGAGGAGGCTCTCAAGCATCTCATTGATGTTCACTTCCACCTGAGAGGCCTCCACGCATCGTGCACACGGCAATGGACTGGAGGACGGCCTCAAAGGTAGTTAGTCTAGATAGTTTGAAGTAGACACTGTTCATCTTTTAACCATATAGGAGTGCTGGTCCATATAGGAGTGCTGGTGTTGACGGAATTTTTGCGGGTCTGCTACAGCATGGATTGGAGGTGCTGTTACGGCCCCCATATCACATTTTTCGTACTAGCCTGGCCCTAGGACACATTCGTGTGCCCTGGAAGACGGTCAAAGTAATTTTCCTACACAAAGCGGGATATGCAATGCATGATACCGCAAAGGACTTCAGACCTATCAGCCTGACTTCTTTCCTGCTAAAATTGCAGGAAAGACTGATTGAAAGGTATATTAAGGACGGAGCATTGGTGGCTTTTCCGCTGCACCCATCACAACACGCCTACCGACAATGCAAGTCAGTTGAGACGGCACTCCATGCGATCATCTCCAAGATAGAGAAATCCCTGCACCACAAAAAGCTTTCAATCGGTGCATTTCTAGACATAGAAGGGGCATTTGATAACACCTCCTTTGATTCTATCTGTGTAGCGGCCGAAAGGCACGGGATCGAACCCTCGTTGATAAGATGAATCGGTTCTATGCTGTCGGGCCGGCAGGTAATCGTTTCAACAGACAAGCTCTCCATTAGAGCGACGGTCACTAGGGGCTGTCCTCAGGGTGGAGTCATGTCTCCAATGTTATGGTGTCTGGTCGTGGAAGGGCTACTAAGGGAGCTCTCTGAAAAAGGCATCTTTGTGCTAGGTTACGCTGATAACCTTGCAATATTAACAATTGGAAAGTTCGCTGGCACAGTAAGTGAGATCATGTAAGAAGCCCTCACTACTGTACACAACTGGTGCGTAAGGCAAGGACTCAGGATTAATCCTACCAAAGTAGAACTTGCCATTTTCACCAAAAGAAGGAGAATTGAGGGTCTTACACAGCCCACACTCTTCGGTAAAGCTCTCCAGCCCTCCGAATCGGTCAGATATCTTGGAGTTATCCTGGATTCAAAGCTGAACTGGAGGACTCATGTAGAGAGACAAATTCAAAAGGACACTGCTTCCCTGTGGAGATGTAGACGGAGACCTTTGGAACCAGCTGGGGTCTCAAACCCTGTGTCACCAAATGGCTATACACGGTGGTTACAAGACCTATAATAACATATGCTGCTCTTGTTTGGTGGCCGGCAATTAGCAAGGCAACAACCAGAAACAGCCTCAATAGACTACAGAGATTGGCCTGTTTAGGCATAACAGGAGCAATGCGCACTCCTCCTACGGCAGCTCTGGAGGTGCTTCTAGTGCACCTAGTGATTGAGGCAGAGGCTAGGAAGTCAGCCTACAGACTAAGACAGGGTCAGATGTGGGCCATGAAAGGGTAACAAATGTGACACTCAGGGATCATCCACCACTTTGACAAGGTCCCAGAACTTCTCACAAGGAGCTATTTCATGGCTCCGCTTTACATGTTCCACAAAGCATTTCAGGTACTCATTCCTGATAGGAGCGATTGGTGTCAGTGAAAGCGTCTCCTCACTCCAAGGGGACTTGTCTGGTACACAGACGGCTCCAGAACGGCGGGAGGATCTGGTGCTGGACTCTACAGCTATAGGCCTAGGGTCAAACTCACCGTTGCCCTAGAAAAATATGCCACTGTATTCCAGGCGGAGGTATTTGAAATACTAACCTGTGCTCAGGAGAACCTTCAAAGGGGTTATTCCAATCTGCATATCTACATCTGCACAGACAGTCAGGCAGCACTAAGAGCATTGAGCTCGCCCAGAATCAATTCCAGGTTGGTCCTGGAATGTTGCCAGACACTGAATAGTCTCGATACAAAAAAATAGGTCAAACTACTATGAGTACCAGGCCATAGTGAAATAGAGGGTAACGAAGAAGTCGATGCTCTAGCCAGAAGGGGTTCTCAAGAGCCACTCATCGGCCTTGAGCCGGCCCTAGGGATTACCCGTGCCACTGCAAAGAGACAAGTTGAGCACTGGCTAAGTAACCAATCCAGTGCCAACTGGGCCTCGATACCAAGGCTACGTCAGGTAAAACTCCTCATCGGGGAAATGTCGCCTGCCAACACCTTTACTCTCCTGTCAATGAGCAGGAAAAATATTAGGATCGTGACTGGTCTACTAACAGGACACGGTCACCTACATAAGCACTTACTCACAACTGGAGTCGTAAATGATGCCACCTGCAGGAAGTGCCAGTTGGAGGAAGAAACCTCAATTCATGTTCTATGTCAATGTGTAGCTCTACTAACACTGAGACATAAACATTTCGGAGCCGGCCTGGTGGAACCCCAGGCGATAAGGGACGTTCCTATGGGTAGGATTCTTTCCTTTGCGTTGAAAACCGGCCTCTTCGAACGAGACCCATAACAAATTAGGTGGGAGCACAATGAACCAATAGGTCTCAGTGCAGCTTACAACAAGCCCCACCAGAAGAAGAAGAATAACAAAATTATAGTTATGGGACACACGTGTACTTAATACAGCCAATCTAGGTAGCGATCATCGTATGATACGGATAAAGGTGTACATGAACATAGAGTATAAGAACAAAGAAAACTAGCAACAAGTACTTCCCACTAAAGTGACGTAGAATAGCTGAAAATGGAAACCACTGAATACCAGAAAAAAACTTCAAAAGTATATGGCATCGAAAAATGAAAGACACTGTCGGTGGTTGCAAAGAAGACATAGTATGGGGCATAATAGAAACATCTCAAATGTTAGGTGTACCTAACAAAACAGGTATAACACAAGAAAGAAAAACTAATTTAAAAACTTTTTTTTATTACAGATGAGTGCAATAAGTCACCAACCTTATCTTCAAAATGGCGTCAAGTAATACTCAGCAGCCTTCCTATTCAGTGCGTTTATTTTCAACATGTTTCTGTTGGTATCCTTATTGATAAACGCGTGTTGTATCTGCCTGGGTGCATGTGTCACGTGTTCGTCGGCACCCATCGTGTGCACTTTGCCGAGTGGATAAAGTATTTGATTAACAATCAGATTGCTCATGGCTATAGCGCAGAGTCAAATTTTACCATTTTTTCTTTGTGAATTAATGTAATTCCCGTTGCTCACTGTTTCCTGTATTCCTATAAACATTTTGAAGCCTCTTCAACCGTCATTCAATCTGACAGAAGCGTTACCTTGCCTTCTTTATTAAATACGTTAAAAACTGCCTGCTTTATATCGTAACAATTTTAAGCATATTCATTTCTTCTTCTTTCGCTAATTATTAATGTATGTTTTACATTTTTACTTGCTTATTTCGTTGAGATGACAACTTCCTTTTAATGTATTAAATTAGAAACCAATAGTCGCTTACGGCTCAATAGAACGGAACTAAATATGATACCAAAATAAGCACACTATAACTGCCGTAATAAGAAATGTCTATTGCTAAACTGGAACTGAAACCAATATTTTGGGAAAATGGCGGGAGAACATTGGATGATGACAACTACAGAGGGTAACCAAAGGCAAAACCAGAAGAGGATACCGCCCACAACCAAGATGGGAGGAGAACTAATCGTTATCGCTTGCTTAGATTAAATATATGAATTTGTACTTTTTCCTTTATATTATATTTTCCAGTACTCTGAGTGAATATCCTAGGAAAATCTTGTGACTATTTTAAATATCTTAGGTGTTACGGGATTTTAATGAAAACATTCTTCCTTAAAACCGTCTATATTTCTCAAGTTCTCCTCCCTCCCACGTCAACACTCTCTTCTGGCTTGGAAAGCAAGGTACTAATTCGTGCATGCTGATTTGCAGATCTCTAGCGTGTTATGTGAATGATTCAATTTGCTGAGCCGCGTAACAGTTTCAGGCACGTCTAATTTCCTTAATAAAGATAAAGAAACGCGTCTTGCTAAAAGCTTATGCAGATAGTAACTGGCGGGGCCGTGTAAGTTTTGTCTTGGGACAGGTCATACGAACGCGAGAACACGACAACGCCTGGTTTGAATTCCTAACTAAATACATAAAGATTATAATCCAGCAAACTTTACTGCATCACGTGATACGCGGAGTGAATGGAATACATCTGACATTTCTTATTTTATATCCAGATTAAAGTTGATGTTTAAAATGCTACACTCGGCGATCGTTACAAAGTAAAACATCTAATAATGATACTGTTTTGCAAAAAACTTACATATTTCTTCCAAGAACTGCAGACATAATTAAAGCTCAACATTTGTTAGTGGTTTCTGGTATTCGAGCATTCCAAGCCTTCAAAGAATACGAGGTGCAGTCGGTTAAAATTCCAACCGATTAATAACACTGATTTACAGTGTATCTGAGGTTTGAGTAAGAATATGTGATAGTTATGTTTACTTACCATTAAATCGAAGTCCGTTTGTTTCTATCACGTAAAGATTTTTCACAATTCACTAACAAAATATTACAAAGTCTATACGCAAATGTGCACATAACCATAGTTTCCTTTTTTATATTTATTAGCTAGCTCTGTACACAAAATTTAATACACGTCTTTGTAAAATTAACTGTAACTACATAACACAGGAGTAGAGCGAGGGTTACGTGAATTATTCACACCTCAGTCTTAATGTATGTGTTACACTATGGGCTGGTTGCAGAAAGCAACGTTAAGTCTGGTGTTAGCTAACGCGACGTCAAAGTGAACAAAAACGAATCAAATCTAAAATGCTTATGGTAACTAATACATTAGTAAACAAAATTTGATGCGATTTTGTTCACTTTCACGCGACGTTAGCTAACACCAGACTTAACATTGCTTTCTGCAACCGGCCCTATATAATTTGTGTTATTTTTTTTATTTAGATCAAGTCATGTGGAAGTTTATGTTTCAAGCGGGTATGTATCCCTGTTTGGCCAAGATTTAGTTTTGTAACACTGTCACACAGAATTACGTCTTGAAAAAACCTTTCTGGTGAGCTTCTTGATAAAGTCAGTTATTGTTGGGATCTGCAATTAACTGTGTATTTGTGAAACCATTTCTACAGTGCTTTGTAATTGTTCAATAGCGTTTTGGGATGAATCACTCTGAGCCATTATGGCCGTATCATCAGCATACATGACTGGAATTGTGTTAATTACGGAGGGAAGGTCATGTACATATATGTCGAACAAGGTTGGTACCAAAAAGCTTCCCTGGGCTACTCCAGCTATGATAGACTTACTGCTGGAAAAGCTTGCTTAAATTCTCTTCTTCTTCTACGTGTTTTAGAATTTCTCCTGTTTATTCTACGGACGACGATACCCAACTGTGTCTCCATCTGTTTGGTTTTTGGTCTCTGCTTATTTTAACCAATCTTTCGTCTGACATTCTATTGATATGTTCGTTCCATCCCTTCTTTCGTTCTTTGGACCATTTGACGACGTCTTGTATTTTGCACTCATTTCTTATAGATGCATTCGTTTTGCGGTCGTGTAAGGTGACTCCTTGGATTGAGCGTAGTGTTTTCATTTCAACTGTCATCATTTTTTGTTTTGTCTTTCTGGTTTCGGCACGTGTCTCTACGGCATATGTTAGCACAGGACGCACTATGGACCTATAAATTTTTACCTTGATTTCAGCCTGCATGTACTTGTTCCGCCATACGGATTGTCTTAAACAACCCAATATTTTTAATGCTTTCATGGCTTGCGATCACTTGATATCTGTATCCCCATATAAGTAAAACTCATCACCTGTTGTATGATTTTGTTTTCCAACTCTAATTTCCAACGCAGAGGTTCTTTGGACACTACTAGGGTTTTTGTCTTTTCTGTTGATATTTCCATATTATATTGTTTTGCAGTTATATTAAATTTGTGTAATAATCTTCATTGGTGGCTAGTAGCACCGCGTCATCTGCATAACACAATATACTTATGTTTTTGTTTCCCATTTTATAGCCTGCCATACTCCGCATTTCCTTTATTATTTGATCTATAATAAGGTTAAATAGAAACGGACTTAAAGAATCTCCCTGTCTTACACCTTGTGCAACTTTTATTTGCTCTGTCGATATATTATTTGACTTTGCAATATTTTGGTTGTCGGTGTTAACATCTTCGATGGTTTGTATTAATTTTTTTAGTACATGGTGTTTGTTAAACAAGGTAAGTACATCTTTTAGTCTGATTTTGTCAAACGCCTTAGTCAAGTCTACGAAGCACATATACACTGGGCAGTTAAATTCAATTGCCTTTTCTACAATTTGTCGTGTGATAAATATTGCATCGGTGGTGTTTCTGTTTTTCCTAAACCCTTGTTGCTCCTCTGAAATTTCTATTGTACTTTGCAGTTTTTGATGGATAATTTTGGTTAGTAATTTCAACATGGCGTTGAGTAGGCATATACCTCTATAATTTTGGGGTTGTTTTTGTCGCCCTTTTTACTTCCTTTTACAATAAAGGAAGTATTGGATTCACCCCAAAAATTCGAAATTGAGTTTTCAACAGATCTTCACGTTTTAGAGTCCCCTGAACCCAAAAAACATGTTTTTGTTCATTGGTCTGTCTATGTGTCTGTCTGTCTTTCCTCTTCCGTATTATAGCTTACGTTGTTCGATTTTAGTGGATATACAACATTAGGCTGTCTCAATAGACATTTGGTAGCCCTCCACAAGGTGAGATCTCAGGGGTGGATTTCCTCTAGATTGTATCTTTGGATTTTTATTCTATCTAATTACTTAATTATATGGTTTAGTCGATTGTATAAGGTTTTGAGATAAGGAAGTCTCAGTATTTGCCACTTCCGTCTTGTTTTATTTTATGTCTTAATAATTTCAAGTATATTATCTGGTGTTCTATTGTGTGAAACGATACTCCAAGGAGTCTCCTGAAATGATTTTTACGTTTTATACCCTTACATTCGCAATCATTATCAAATATATGCCTCTTTCAACTTGTCTGACCATGCAGTGATTTGTTTGCGCAGTCCACTCAACCACGGAGCCTATATGTAAATGGTACTTCCGTTACACGGTCACAGTACTCCTGTCAAAACCGCCGTGAGCTCTTATTGTGTGTTAGTTTCATTTTAGTATGGCAACCAGAAAGTGTATAAATAGCTCTGACATGATGTGGGAACTACAATTGGTGCTTAAAAAGAGAGAAACCTGGCGCTGTACATAAAAGAAAAGGCGCTTTAAACAAAGAGACGAAGGTCTGATTAATGTTAGTATTTACGCATTTTCTTTTATATATGAAAATGTAATCCTATCAATTTCTTATTACTGAATACAATAAAGTTATATTACTTTAATTGTGATGTATCTAGATGTGCTAGAAAGAAATATAAGTCATATTTGAAATCACAGCAATATATATAGGCAGTAGGACCTATTGAAATTCAAACCCCCAGCCAACAAACGTAATTTGTGAACCAGTGTAATGTATAATCTAATTTACTGCCTATAAATGCAGTCGAATAGAATACTACAAAAGAACGTCGGAAATAAGAAATATCACAAATACTAAAAGTCTTTCTTGTAATCATTTGAACATTGCGTTCTTTCAAAAAAATATTTTCAATCAAGAAGAGGCGGTGTAGGTGATGCAGTATCTTCCTCTTCATTTCGTAATGCATTATGCGATTACACTGGCTACTATAACTTTATATCTATTGAACCATACCTTCTTCTTGTTAAAGTACCATCTCTAACTACCAGATACTCAATGATTTCTGCGAATCGTGTGCAGTTCGGAATAGGAAATGGGCGTTCAATTTCTCTAGTATATGTTTTTCGACCAGGCCTGTTTCTTTCTATCAGTACCACATCTACCTTTACTTTTCTTCTCCATTATCAATTTCAAAGGGTTACATTTACTGCGTCGCAAGTAACGGTTTTCTTTTGTTTTTGGTGATCTATAGTAATTCTCTTTCGCAATGTACTCTTCTTAGTATTTCGCTCTTGATAAGGCATTTGGAATATAGAATAAACAATAGAAACTTCTTAAATTAAACATCTTGAATAAAAAATATACTGTCCAAATTTCAAAAGGCACGGTTATTTAGTAAACGTGTCATCATGCTTACGTTCTATACTGTTCCATTGCCGAGATACACGAAAAAAGAAATTGGAATTTAAAGATACTTTATTTCATTCTTCATACTTGGACGCCTTTAGTTTGTCGTGAAAATTTAAGCCTCTCAAGTGTTCCAGTGACAGAAACACATTCAATACTCTGCAAGCTGCTTTCAACTCATCGTTGTCATATTCCCCTCCACGAAGATTGAATATAATATTTGGAAAGGGGAGTAATAATTGCTAAGTGCCTTGTCGGTACTATGCAACGTGTAGTTATTTCCGACGACTAAAAACGATCATGACGAGAGTAATCTGAAACTGATGTTTAAATCATGAACTCCTTTGTTCTATATTAAATTATATTGGTCTCTCTGTGGACTCTGTTTCACTTTTAGCCAATTATCTGAGCAATAGGAAACAGATTGTGAGGTTGCCTAGTGGTTGCTCCGGTTCTAGGGAAGTTATGCGAGGAGTACCACAGGGCTCAATTTTAGGCCCGCTTTTATATATTATATATACCTCAACTTTTTATAAGCACATTTATACTTGTAATATTCATATGTATGCTGATGATACCCAACTGTATTATTCTTTTTCTGTTGATGACCATCAGCGTGCATTGATGAGTATAAATCAAGACTTGGTTAATATTTCTGATATATCTAAGAAGCACTGTCTTAAACTTAACCCTAAAAAATCTGTTTTATTGCTTTTTGGAAAACATAACGATTTGGCATTGCTAGAAAACAATTTAAACTTGATTGTTGATGGGGATACCATCCCAGTTGCTAAGGAAGCCCGCAACCTTGGAATAATCCTTGATAGTAGCTTAAGATTCAAATCACATGTATCTAATTGTTTAAAAAGGGCATATTTAAATCTGAGACTCATCTATCCTCATAGACAATATTTAACTATTCATATTAAAACTTTATTGTGTGAAACTTTAGTTCTTTCTCATTTTGTATTTGGCTGTCAAATTTATGGTCCATCACTTACGTATGATACCACACACAAAATTAAAAAAATGCAAAATTCTTGTTTGAGACTTATATTTGGTATCAGAAAGTTCGATCATGTCTCACATAAATTAACTGAACTGGGCTGGCTCACGATGGCTAATAGGAGGAAATTGCTAAGTGCTTCATTCTTTCATAAAATTATAACTGAGAAGAAGCCTTCCTATTTATTTCGTAAAATCAGATTTAGAGAAGATGTTCACAACTTAAATATTCGATTCAAAGGAATCATTACGCCACCACTGCATAAAACAGCGCTTTTCGAACGAGGCTTCAGTTATCAAGTGTCAAAATTATACAATACTTTCTCCCCTGAATCACAAGCATTATCACTGTCTTCCTTTAAAAAGCAATACAGCAAAACTTTAATGTATCAACAGTCGCATAACAGTTACAGGTAAATTATTATTATTAAATGAGATTGCATCTATTATTATTAAATGAGAGGACATCGCAGAATTAGTTTTAGGTTTATAATATTAATTAGGATTAGGCAACATGTTTTTTTTTTAATATTTTGCATTCTTTCTTCCGGGTTATATGGAAGAGCAGACTTTGTCTGAATAGCGCCCTGTGATTTCTTGTATTGTTTTATATTGAGAAATAAAGACCTTTATTATTATTATTATTATTATTATTATTATATTTGTGTGTTTTGTGAACATCGAAATCATAAAAGACTGCTCTACACATTCTTAGCTTGAGCATACCTATAATATCTAGGTATCGACATACCCGCACCCATAAGCAATTTTAATGCTATTTAAAGCATATATTGAAACGTTACATGTAAAAATAAAAACTGTTGCATGTAACGGCAACCCTTTTTCAACATCCTGCTATTAAAAACAACATCTTCTGCAAGAATCGTTACTACTTTGTGTAGCATAATTCTATGCAAAAAAAATCTTGCACCCAATACAAATGATTTTCCTTCCATACATATAAGGCCAGCAATCAGTGCCAGTAATTTTGAGTGAACTATAGAATGAAAAATTGTTGGCAGCTGGCGTTTAATTGCATTTACTTTGTTCAATTTAAGCAGTTCTGCCTTCTTTTTCATTAAATAATGTTTGTTCGCAGTTGACAGATTTACTCAAACACAGAGGAAGAATACCAAAACGGGACACAACTTTGAGTTGGGTCCATCAGTTCTATATGCATTTCAACTGATTTAACATTTTTCGACTTCGCTCGCATACAGCAGGAAGTCATGGTATGATCTCAACTTAAAATAGTTTAGTTCGCAGTTCAAATGATCACGAAAACCAGAGAATATTCTTCCTTCTTCATATCCACAATCGGCGTGTACACTGTACAACCGACCTGGCCAACGTGATTCTGGTGGCAGCTGGGCTAGTTAAATAATCACACTGATGTTACTCATGTTCATTGTCGTAAGTTGCGCAGCCTGGTTCTCTTTTACCTTTCGGTTTTCCCTGTGTAAGATATAGCCATAAGCTTTATTTCGTTCTACGCATTATATAAACGAAATATGTCAGTCATTAACGATCTATACCCTTTTTGTTTGGTCATTCGTTCCAGGATCCTTCCATTGGTAACATGAGCTATTCAATATATCAGGTGCATCCGATGCTAGCACTAGAGTTCGAATAACTCCAACTTCTTCACTGATACTTCTGGCAGAGAGCTGGTCGAGATTTTATCGTTGTTATTGCTTGCTGTGCTGAGCATTATTAGTTTTTCTTGTACTAAGTTTAGAGATATTCTAGACGTCTATCCTTGTGCGAATTAGTGAAATTAAGAAAATAAAGATAATGTCGCAGATCCTGAAGTAAGTTTGAGGTAATTTTTTTTACTGATGCTAACTTTTTCCACGCAATTGAACGAATCGTCAGAATAGAGAAGATACACATACAGGAGCTACTGCTTTTTACTATTCCAAGTAAATAGATTGGATACAGCAGTGTCTACGATCTACTGTAATTAAAGGTTTAAATACAAATCCTTTTAAAAGTGATGTTCTGCGAGAACAGCTTCTGTTGGAAAACATTTTCTAATGTGCTAGATGAAAACAAAAACAATAGGAGGAATTCTGTGTAGTATAGTAAGTTGCGTCGTTCTGTTAACATAATTGCGACACTGTACAAACAACCTATATCCTACATTTGCATGAGCAGATGCAACGTTTAGATTTCTAAATATAAACTACTGCAAACAAAGAGAGATCCCTCCAACTCAACCCTCGCTGAGTGTCTAATTATAAACTAAGCGTGCACAAACGCAAAGTCAAAAATCACATCCAAACACTAGTTCGTAATCTTGTACGAGCAGCCTTGCATTTCTCTGGCCAATGTAAATTAAATGTAGCCGCTACAAGAGGTGTTATATTAATAATAATAATAATAATAATAATAATAATAATAATAATAATAATAAATGGCATTTATTGGAACTAATACTTAACTACCCAAATATAATACAAACAAAATATATCAGCAGTACAATACGATAGTAATGAACAACCAAACAGCATCACAGAGTTTCATATTCGCTCCAGCGGGGCAAAGTTCAGATAACAATCCGAAGATAGGAATCTGCTCTTCCACTTAACCCCCTATATGTGTTATATTAATATTCATAATAATACGAGAGCCAGCAGTAATTATTAATTGATATAATGATTTTAGATAAGTTGCCAATATGTGTGTAGATTTGATAGTAATAGTTTAAACGAGCAAAAAATTATATTAAGAACAGAATTGCCTAAAATGGATTATATTGATAAAGCAATCTGAATTATAAATTTTTATGTTGTTTTTCGGACAAGATATTTAAAAAATTTGATTTAAAGTTATTTGGTGAACAATGCTTTAAATAACCTGGTAAGGCGTTATAAACCCTGGCTATATTATAAGAGAATGATCTTTCAAATAAGGCAGTTCTATGAAACGGCGGTGTTATTAAAAATTTATTTCGCACATTAAGATTATGGACGTCAAATCTAAAATCTATTTTATTATAAAGATAAGAAGGAATTTTATTAACAATCATTTGATGATATAAATTAGCAGCATGAAGCACCCTTCTGTTTGGCATATTTAACCACTCTATTTCAGTTAATTTGTGTGAGATATGTTCATGCTTTCTAATACCATACATTAAACGCAGACAGGAGTTTTGCATACGCTCAATTCTCTTAATATCACTGCTATCCAAACCAGGTCCATATACGCAATCGCAATAGTTGAATTGTGACAACACAAGTGATTCACACAGCACAATTTTTCTTTTTTTATTCAAGGAACATCGGTTCTGAAAGATAATATTTAAATTCAAATATGATTTTTGTAATTTTCTAGAAATATGTTCCTTAAATCTTAATTTATTATCGATGATAAATCTTTTACAAGACCTAAATTTTTACAAGAATCTTTAATTCCCAATGACATATCTTTTATTTTAATAGATGTGTTATTAACATCTCTAGTTTTTGTCTTACCAAATAACATCACATGACATTTACTTGCATTAATTTGTAGATTATGTTTTTCCGAATACTCTATAAGATTTTAAAGATCAAAATTAACTGCAGCATTTACATCATCTACCTTATCGGGATTACATTTGATTAATAGCTGTGTGTCACCTGCATAAAAATGGTAATCACAAAATCTTAGAGATGTTTTTAAATTGAAGGTATAAATGATATATAACAAAGGCCCTAAAATTGATCGTTATGTTTAAAAGAGATGCAGTACAACTGAAGCCCGATCTGAAGCCAGATTGGGTTTCAGGAATTACACCATGTTGATCAACATACTGACAAATCTGAACCGCCATCAGCTTTTCAAGCAGTTTTGACAGACAAGGTAAAACACTAATAGGCCTAAGCTCCTTATAATCAGTTGGTAATGTAACTTTAGGCACAGCAATAATGTGGGCTACTTTCCACCCATCAGGAAAAGTGGAATGAAGTATACAATAGTTTAAAATATGGGTTATATATGGTACTACATAAGGACAGCAATGACATAACATTCTTATACTAAGGCCATCAGCACCAACAGCGTTAGTCTTGATACCAAGTTGGACCCTCATTACATCACTCTCAGTCACTTCTTTAAATGTTAATGAGGTCTCAAATGTTTTTAACTTATTAGCTGAATAAAAAATTAAGAGATCATTGTTATTAATCGTTTTCAAAGATTTAACAGAATTAATATATGCATTATTAATTTCATCAGCATTGTTTAGATGTGGGGGAATATCTGCAGCTTGTGATTTTTGATAAATATTGGTAGTTTTCAATTCCTTCCATAATACCTTTGGACCCTGTTTATTAAGCTGAAACTCCATATACGCTTTTTTTCTTGTCTTATTGCAAAAGTTACATTATTACGTAAGGACTTGTAATAGTCCCAGTGAGCAGGACTTTTTGTTCTTTTAAATCTCGATAACGCCTTATTTCTAAGGGACATCATGGATTTAATATTTTCTGTCATCCAGGCAGCTTTTGTTTTAATAATTCTCACCATCTTTACTGTTGTATGCATTTCAAATAAATTTAATATATTTCTATTACGTTCTACTACGTCCCAGCAGTTTATTAGCGCCATAAATTAATAATAAAATGGCATATCACGAGGATTATTATAGATATACATTATATTAGCTCCATTAATCTAAATCTAAACAGCGATATTTAAACCTATTAGATGTTATAAATGGTTTTCGGGCTAATGACACGGTTACACCAAAATTAATAATAGATAAGGAAATTTTCCGGAAGGACTCCGAACTAACCGTGTTTAAGGATGCGAATGAAATAGGCATGAATGCCCGTCCTGCGAATTACTAACGGCAGAATAGATTAGCATTTAAGCGGCAGTAAGCGAGTTAAGAAAATGTTGTTACCTACATCCGCGACAACGCAAATTAAGGCAATTTTCCAAATTCCACATCGAAGGCTGCGCGAAATACTACAATACCGATATTTTAACCCTAAAATTAAATTTAGATTTACGGCGGTATACTTTCAACAGCATAAAATATTTTTCGTTGGCTTGCGGATTATATTGGAGTCGAGTCGAGCACATAAATCCATTGTACACCTGTAATTTCCGCTATACGAGGGCCGGTCATATAATACAACTAGAACGCGTGGCCAGCCTACGTCTGGCCCTGCCAGCGTAAAGAAACGGTTAACAATAAAAATGCTTGATTAAGCCGGTGGTCAGCCGACGTCCGGCCTTGCCAGCGTTAACAATAGAAATGCGGTCTCGCCATTCGGGCGCGCGCGCCAGTTGCTAGTATGCAGGCCGTTCAGGCTGCGTGTGCGCGCGACAGTGCTTACGGACGGCATCGGCTCTTATAATATAAGATGAGGAGTTCTTAGTTCATAAAAAATGTCAATACTAGATAGATAATTGTTTTATAGCAAACATTAATAGTCCAGTAACGACCTAACAGCGAGTCGATGTAGAACAAGATCGTTTTATGGCAGTAGTTCGAAAGCTATTGTTAGGACAAGTTAACGATTTGATCACTCTACTCCAATTTTAATGTTTTTCCCAAAAATTTCATTCATTTACTCCAATCTCTGATCTATGGTAAATTTTCTTGTAACTTCAAACAACTAGCGACATCTTTTTGTTTCACCCGTCGTGTGTTTAGCTGCAGAGTTCTGCAAAGATAAGTTTTCTGCGATACCACTTCGCTTCGTATAGCTTCAATTATTAGCCGTGTTTAAGGATGCGAATGAAATAGGCATGAATGCCCGTCCTGCGAATTACTAACGGCAGAATAGATTAGCACTATGTGTCCGTTTGGGAATTAATTTTGCGGACGCCTCATTGTCGCCGTCTCATCGACATGTAGCAGCATGTTTGACAGCCTCGTGCCGTATCCGTAGGTTCTGAACGATAGGTCATGCAATAAGCAGAACGCAGCTACATGTGGAAGCGAGCCAGCAAATGACACTAAGATATTCGCTTGTCTTCTTCTTTTACCGCGCCTCTCTAAAGGCATTCACGCGGGGGCCCATCGAAATCTAGTTCTTATATCTTTTTAACTGTCGTTCGTGCTTTAATAAAGCCCTCTTCCGCCGCAGAAGTGTTTAGCTTTCCGGCGTTTAAGCCATACGTACAGCAACCGAGAACCCGTACCGGAAGTTTTGCAGACCTCACTTCAGGCTTAGATGATTTTTTAGGTTCTCGCTTGTGGTAGCAGTTCCGAGGAAGTTTCGCCTGTTGAAAACTGCAAGCTGTTGGGCGTCTTCCATTCACCCTCTGGGGACATAATAGCGTCCACACCATAGTAAATGGTAACCCTTGTCGTTGAAGGCCTCGTTTCCGCATTTCATCAAACATTTTGGGCAGTCACCGTGTGCACCAGCAGCGTTTTAGGATTCGTTGAACATAAAGCAGCGGCTCGTGAACCCTTAAACGAAGGTATGTTTTGTTAATTATAAAGCGTTTAAGTTGAAGTGAAGTGACGTGAATTAAAATTAAGAAGAAGTCAGTTTTCCGCTCTTTGTATTCAATTTGTATTCGATTTTGCACTTTGTAATCAGTTAGTTAAACATTGAAATATGAATACTAACCCTTTCGACTTGTGTTTATTTGTGTTAAATATTTACACGCATATTTGCACGTTAATACATTTAATTTTAAATTAGTTGTGCTTTTCTATATTATATATAGAATGTTGCATGCGCATCCGTTTTATGTGCTGTGGTTTTCTTATGTGAAGGCGAGCTAACAGGAAGTTAAATAAAGGTAGGTTCACCGAAGCTGTATGCTGATTGCGGCGCCGAGCACTGCCAAAGTCGAATTTGAAAGATTCGTTCACGATTTCTACTTTCAAATGGACGTTTCTGGTGTTACCCATTTAAAAATTGGTGGGGTCTAAGGCAAATAACATCTTTAGTCAGATTAACAGGTAGTTGCCCTAATTAATAGTATCGTAGTGAACCCTCCCTCCTACTCGTGTTAGCTGGCAAACCTTGTTACAGTACATCGCAACGGAGTTGGGGCAACCGATCCTTGTATTTTTCCGATTTTTGTCGTTTTATCATGTAACAAACAGTTTAATGTCGTAATGTTGAGTTTATGCTGTAACAAACTGGCCTTTAAGGTGGTAATATCGAGTCTGAAACGGTTCAAAACGTTAACCCAACAATTCTAGACGTTTTAAAACGAGAGCTTGCAGGATACTGCAACGATGGTGTTTAAATCGGATTTTGAAGGGCATAGCGTTCGTTGTATACCACGTTCTGAGAAAACTACCACTCCACTTCGGCCCGTTCTTAAGTAATACCATCGTATATTTCCTCATTTCTAGGATTACTAGTGTGGTATTGCGTCCTCTATATTACTATTAATACACATTCGTTACGGTCCGAAAACGTAACTTCGAATTTCCGCCCGTTGTTGCTGTGGCCCGGCAACTTCACACGCCGTCGTGTATTTCAGGTTGCTTAAGTAGTTGCTAATTGTGCCACCTTAAACCAAAGGCGACTACGGCCCAGACTAGCTTAAACCCTCTTCAGATTATGTGAATAAGAAGTAGGCAGTGGTTCTTAAGGTTAGGAAAATGCATAAAGTAATTTGCAAAAACAAGCGGGCGCCAGTCGTTAACCACGATACAAAAAACTACAGATCTAGCTAACAGTTGAATCCAAAACTCACCTACCTTTCGTGGCTTCTCGCTTAACGATCCTAAACTAAAAAACAACGAGCAGGTAACGTGGGGTTGAACAATAGATATACCAGTAGTAGCAGTAACAAGATGGTTTAATAATACTTAAATTATAGGCAATATCAACAATATCAAACGATTTATACATGGCGTACTAACGCATAGGTATTTAAACGGGCTCGCCAGAGCAAAAATACCGAAAGGATGTGTTGTGGCAAACCAACAAAAAAATTAACTACTGGGTCGCAATACAAACACTGAGCATGAGGAATAAACACGCAAAAAAACTACGTTGGATGTTAAGTTAAAATTGTCAAGCTAAATTTGGAGAAACAAAAGTTAGTTAAACCGACTGTTACAAGTTCTAACACAAGCGATGGCCGATATTGCAGCGAATTTACTTGACAGGCAACAAGGGATGCGCGAAAAAATTATCTGAAGGATTGCAGCGCGCTTGTATCGACGGCCTTCAAGGTTCTGCTACGCAAATGGCATGTTAATGCGCCTAACTGTACAAATAAAAAATAAAATTCCGCTGGCATATGAGCAGAAAGCAAAAATTTTCTAGTACTTACACTAATGCAAGGCATAAAAAAGGGTTTACCTCCCAACACAGCTCGGCTTAATCGCGACTGCTTCGGGGAATTGGGGAATAGCGGAAAAAGAACCTAGTCACCGGTGTGGACAGGGCCAGATGGCTTAAACCACGTCGCAGGCAGCTCTGCGGGTCCACACAAAGAAATGTGAAGCTTAGTGTGTACCACGCGCGTGTTCGGGCATAATACCATATAAATTAGCACTCAAAGATCCAGAGAAGAATACAATTGTGCTCGCCTTAAGTTGGAGCGCGGCCTCAGAGTTTGCAGGCCGCAAGAGACAAATAATTCGCCGTGTTCTGAAGCTGGATTTCAAGCATGCTAGAATTTGGAGTTGGCACATGGGCGACAAACCTCGATAAGGGCCCAGTGACTGAACTCGCAGCTTTCTTCGCTGAAGGCGAGACGGAGAAGGCCGTGACTTTCAAATTCGACTCTGCATTGCTTAAAATTCAGCGTAAAGTTAGCTCTACTCCCACCAAAATTAAATAGAGCGAAGAAAATTAATACGAAATAGGGTCAATCTTATATGCCTCACAATGAGAAATTAAAAAGGACCGTTACATACTAACTTTGAATGCATAGTAGGTATTCGTTGTTTCCTTATAAAACTTCCCGTACACAGTTTTAGGGGTCCGCAGGCTAAACTAAGCGGTGGTGGCCAGATATGGTAAAATTCGATAGCGTCTGTTCTAGATTGGGCGGAACATCAGAAACACACTAGAAGAACTCCATTTCTTATCTGCAAATGAAAACTTGTGTTTTTCTGAAAATAATACAAGGCGGAATAGGGTCGGTTTTTGCATAGCCAAACAGCTATTCTAAGATATAAATCCTATAGTGATCGAATAATTTCTCTTCGTATGACTGACAAACCAAAGGTCATCAACCTCATCCAAATAGAAAGCTTTTATCCTGATCTGGAAACAGTTCTTCAGCCGACTCCAAATCGAAAATAACTATTATTTTGGGCGATTTGAATTTAAAAGTTGGATGTGTAGTAAATGACGAATATCTTCGTAAGCTAGTAAGTGGGTTTGACCTCGGCGTAAGAAATGAGAGAGGAGAGGGCTTGATCCAGTTTACAATCATATTAAAACTGGTCACTAATATCATACAGCAAACACCATTTGAAACCAACATACCTCGGTGGCGTAGATGGTTAAGTGTTGGACTGCTAATACAAAAGGCCCGGGTTCGAGTCTCATCCAAGGCTGCTTTTTTAAAATAGATTCGCATTCAAACAAGGGAGCGGAAGCGAGAAGCATTGGCACGACAGAGAGGACACGTCTCAACGGAGTAGTGTGAGCGGGTAAACGGGTGCGAGACAGAACATTGCAGCTGTCAATGAATGCGAGTGAGATACCTCGACGGTTAGATATGCAACCCGTGATGCAGTGACGTCAATCACGGAGCGTACCTTCATACAGTAGCTGAATAAAAATGCAAAATATCAAATTACATATTTCAAATATCACACTCCATATGTGATTAATTAGGTCAACCCGCGGAATTAATTAGGTCAAACCGCGGATTTAATTCGCGGCTTTAATTAGGTCAATTAATATGATTGCTCCAATTTAGGTGCCGCACTACTACTGAGATGGCACTAGCAGAACAAAAAATGAATATCTGTCAAAAATATTAAACGACAATAAAGTTGACGTAGTACTACTACAATTAACTCACTGTACATAATGAATCTCAACTCCGCAGCACATCAAAAGTCCCAGACTTCAATATCGCCGCAGCAACATATCACAGAAGCTACGGCACCGCAACCTATGTGAGGAATAATATCGATGAAGTTAAAAACGTCTCTTCAAGCACATACTCTAATATTTTTACAACACACATCACGATCTCGAACAGTGTGATAGTTAATCTATACAAACCTCCTGCACAACCTGGATATCCACATGTCTCGACAACTTACCACACCCGTCAATTGTTGTCGGTGACTTTAAAGCCACAACACGAAATGGGGTTATCAAAGCAAAAACTAAGACGGCGAGAAAATCTAGATACGATAACTTGTACTTTATCTATATCCGTGTACCTTTGGAGAGGTCTAGTACTTCCATTTCAACTGGAGTTCATATTTTGTCCTTTTTGTATATTCTTGTATACTACTTATGTAATTGTTTTCTTCCAAATACTTACGTAAAACATGTCGCTTGGTGTATTAAGGTCGTTGTCGTAAATAAATGTATTGTTTGACACTAGCCGTTGTTGTTCTTATGTCCTGCAGGCTGCCGACTACTTCGTATGGTTCAGAAGAGTGTCTCACGGTAAGTTGTTGAATCTGGCGCCCTTAACTATTGGTTTGCTGCTGCTTATGACGATTAGGTAAATTTATTATGCATTTATTTATGCCCGCGATCCCACTCTGGCAGTCTGCTAGTTGTTGCGCACTTTTAATTTATTCTTACATTTTATCTAAAATCAAGTAACTCGAATCTGTTGAAAGTGAAAAAGCTGGAAGATCTAAAAACTGGCACCATGTAAATTCAAAAATGAAAATTAAAGAGTTTAATACACTCAGTTCATATCAAAATTCAAGCACGGGGAAATTTTGGGCCATCTTATTATATGGTTTTGTATTTTTATAATACCCTCTTTCTTTGGGCTAATGTTAATAAATTAATTATTTCAAGTGTTAAAGAAGATGTAGAAGATATGGTAACTGTGGGTTATCTATTTGTGTCAATATCGTAAATATATAAAAAGCTATTCTAATCGAATTGAAGCATTGACAGGAAAAACACCTTTCCTTCCAGAGGAAAAGTAAAAAAATACTAACCTACTCCAATAGTGTCAGCTATTCACTCAGATATTTATAAGAACAGAATTTATAATGATTAATAATAAACCATCATTGCCGGTGTTATAGACAAATATAAATAGAGGAGCAAGGCACTACTATCCATCAGTTGATTTAGAAATCTTTGTCGAAGATTGCTCTAACATATGACATTCTTCCTTGATAATACAACGGGTTGGATTTGAAGATGGTTTATGCTAGCACAACTATACTTTATGAGGAAAAAACAGATCGTCCTAGCAATAAAAAGAAAAGGAAGTCTTAAAATATATCTGACTCCTCAAATTAAAAGAACAATAATTCAAAAAATATTAAAAACCTTCGTGATACTTTTTGCCTTGGCCACTGATAATAGCAAAAAACAGATGGTAATAAATTAGGCTCGCTAAATACAATAAAAATACTATAAAACATATTGATTGCAATAATAGCAGAAAATTCGATTTACGATGTTTTAATCGACCCATAACCAGGGCCGGCGTCACACTTTTAGCCCGAGTGGGTAGTAAGGTGGGGAGGGGAGGGGGGGGGAGAGTTCCAAGTGATTTTTCACAATACACTCATATGAAGGAATGGGGGATACAGGGTTACGATCAAAAATTGATAAACACATACTTTAAGATGTCACAAAGTTCAATTTATTTGCTTTCGTAATATGAGCGAGTTAATAGTTTCGACGAAAAATTGCATTTAATTTATTTAAGTTCGAACACTGACTTTTTTGTACGTTATTGTGATATATTTGCATCACACTGCACAGGGGCGGCACAAAGCGTAAAAGAGATCTCTATGACTACCTCTGGCTGTACTTCCGAATAGGACCCACCCCCAATTTCAAATTTTAGGTTTTGTTCGAAAGTTTCGAGTGGGTAATTACCCACACGGATATTTTCGAGTGGGTAGTACTACCCATACTACCCACGTCAACCGCCGGCCCTGCCCATAACCAGATTAAAAAAGAATTACAGCAAGCACAACGAACTTACCGTTGTAATGCTTACTTGATGTTAAGCAGTCAAAGCTCCAAAGCTAACAGAACTATCAAAAATTTATGAATACTATAAATGCGCCATAAAACCGAGAGGAGCAACAAAACGAATTATTTACGGGCGAAATATGCCTTGTGATGTATGACTGAGAAGAAAACTCGCAGTAAAATACCATAGACATTACGTATACAGGGTGAGGCAAATTCGGCTATGAGTACAAGTTTCGGAAACTGTAACAAATATAGAGTCGGTTAAATAAGGACCAGTTGCGCATTTATGGGATGAATAGTGTTACGCAATTTTTACTTCCTTTTACAATAAAGGATTCACTCCAAAAATTTGAAATTGAGTTTTCAACAAATGTTCACGTTTTAGAGTCCCCTGAACCCAAAAACCATGTTTTTGTTCATTGATCCGTCAGTCTGTGTGTGTGTACAGAATATCTCAAAAACGAAAAAAGGTATGGCGTTGAAACTTCATATATAAGTTTTGTGTACTATGTAGATAAGACAGCAAGCTTTTGAAGAAAATTGCATAACCGAAAGTATGGTGTTTACTCATGCAATTTTTCAGTTTTTTCGATTTTTTCAAAAACGGCTCTAACGATTTTCTTTCAAACTTTACATTTTTATTACATTTTTAATGTGTATTGATGTGAGATTTTCCAGCTGAATACCTCTAAAATGAACTACTTTTTTTTTATTAACTCTTATTTTAAATAGAACACCTAGTATACTATTACATTTTTGAATTCAGCTTAAAATTTTAGAGAAAATTCGTCTCTTCAACTAACGCTCTACTTTGCACGGTTTCTATAGAATTTGTAATTTTTGAAAAATGTTGACAAATGCTTAAAAATTAAAAATCAAATTGTTGGCTAATTATTAGATCGCTGTAAAAGGACGTTGTGTGCGTGTATCACACCAGATTTTTTAAATACCCTTACAGTTTTCAAAATCTTCGAAAAATCCAAATCTTTGGTTAAGCAGTAGAAAACTCTCGTTTTCGAAGACAATATTTTAGAAAACTATTCCATTATCAAAGCAACAAAGGTCAGGTTAGTACGTCATTTTTGGAAGAATATGTAATACGCAAAGTATATCTTGACTATTACACATCAGGTTAATAGTTTAAACATTAAAACGATGGTTAGGTAGGTAGCCTAATTAATATCGTCGGATTAAAATTTTGATGACATTACAATATACACAAGAAAAAGTTGTAATAACAAAGATTTTTCAGTTTTCCCGAGCTATACATATAAAGTCGGACAACACCAGAAACAAAAAACTTACATTATTTTCATTTCTTAAAACTGTAAGGATGTCTTGAATTTTTACCAGAGTATTATTTCTCTCCCAACTGCCCAAATTTGTTCTCATGTAACCGACTTTAGATCTCTTACGGAGATTCCTGTACTCACAGCTGAATTTGACTCACCTTATATACGGTAGTTCAATGTCTACACGAGTACGTAATGGGGCAAGTGGGCGCGGCCATCTCGACGCGGCCAAGTGGGCGCGAGCCAACTCACCGCAGGGACAAGTGGGCGCAGGAACAACTCGGCGCGAGCCAACTGGGCGCGAGACAAGCGAAATAATTTTGAAACGCGTATACCGTAAACTTATAAATATACTTCAACTCTAAACTTTAGAATTTAGAGAAGGCAGTGATATTGCCTATTTTTAAGGGTGTACTAAAAAAAATACATGCAGCACTTACGTATTAAAAATTACTAAGGTCAAATGAGAGATTAATACTCATTTTCAAAGTCTAATAAGCACGCTTTAATTGGTTAGCTATTTATTCGTGCCAAAACTCGTAATTACAATGCAAATAAGTAAAATTATAACAGCAGACTAAGGCTTTATAAATTAGAAAATATAAAATGATAATATAATAACAAACATATCACATACGTACTAACTGGAAAATGTAAAATTAGGAAATATTCGAATTGAAAATAAAATGCAAGCACCTTAACAACTTCTAACATACCGGGTGACCGGCTTCAAAAGCGAACATAGGTACATGCATGACAGTTGAGTTTTTATGGCAGGCCCCTTTGATGTGCTGTACTGTCAAGTAGCTGTCACCGTCAAAAGCAATCAATCATCTAAAATTTTGAATATTTTTTATTTTTCTAGGTTGCAGAAAAAATAGTATGTATTATTCCGATTTAAAGTGGCTCTATTTGACTTGCAATATTTAAGGTTATTTGTTTAAATCTTTAAGGTAAGTATTTATTTTCAGATATTTGAATTTGGTATTTGATATTTTCAAAAATATAAACTGTTCCGACGAATGGAAATGTTAAATTTTTGAATCTAGGAATAAAAAGCCGTGGAAAAAAAGCCGGGGTATAGAAAGCCTGGAATAAAAAGCCGCGAAAAAAAAGCCGACGGAAAAAAGCAGCAGGTATAAATATTTCGCAATAGTTCAAGAGATTTGATCCACTACTAAGCGAGCCTAGAGTTACTAAAAAATTGTAAAGTTTCATTATTTTAAATCCCAAAATAACAACTACTACAATAATCTGTATAAAATGTTTAAATGGAAATCTTAGTTATTAAAAGAAAATGATTTGCACATTATGAGGGCAACACAACACAAACACAATACTCTTTAAATTTCCGGGCTACAGTCGGAAAATGACAGATCCAACATTTCTATTCGACGTCACAATTCATTTGTGTGTTCCTTTGTTTTCAAATATCATATGTTTTTACCTTTTCAAACATACTGTGTGTCTCGTAGAGTATCAGATATATGAATATTAACATTAGGAAATTATAGAGGGATCAACTATTGCTGTGTACGCACTGACGTACGCGACTGGTCGGAAATGAAAACAATTTGAAATTAATTTGACGTTTATCTGTTTTTTTTGCCAGGCGAGCTTTTACGGAGGTTTTTTGTCCGGGGGTTCTTTGTCGGGAGGTTTTAGTATAGCTTTTTTAACAAAATAATAATGATAAAAGTACAACTTAATTCTCAATTGCAAATGTCATTTTGTAACGGGTGTCCGCCGGCAAATTTCATTTTTAAACTTGAAATAAAATTTTTATTTCTTAAAATATGTTATTGAAAAAAAATACAAAATAAACCTTAATCTTTGGGAAATTATTTGTGAAACAGCACATCCGCCAAATGACGCCCGTCACGTCGTATCACTTCTTCCAAACGAACTTGAAAATTTTGCATCACACGCGTAAGCATAGCAGGTGTAATCGCACGAATTTCTCGGGTGATGTTCTGCTTTAACACATCCAAAGTGGGTGGTGCATTCTCGTAGGAAATTTGCCACTGGACACCCACTTTTTTTGTGGGGATTTCTCAAATCAAAAGTCTACGAGAATGCATCACCACTTTGGATGTGTTAAAGCAGAACATCACCCAAGAAATTCGTGCGATTACACCTGCTATGCTTACGCGTGTGATGCAAAATTTTCAAGTTCGTTTGGAAGAAGTGATACGACGTGAGGGGCGTCATTTGGCGGATGTGCTGTTTCACAAATAATTTCCCAAAGATTAAGGTTTATTTTGTATTTTTTTCAATAACATATTTTAAGAAATAAAAATTTAATTTCAAGTTTAAAAATGAAATTTACCGGCGGACACCCGTTAGCTTACATTTTGTTTTCCTGGAGAATTTATTTCTGGGGGCATGTTTTCCTTGGGGTATTTTCTGGGAGGTTTTTTCCGGGAGATTTTTTCGGGCGACTATTTTTCCATTCACGTCGTAGCAAGACTGTTGTAATCAATAAGGTACTAAAATTAAAAACGTATAGTTCCTAATTTATGAACGCAACTATATGTTAGTTGAAAGTCAAATGTCAATTTTGACATTAAAGTATAAACATAGCTGCATTAATAAATGAGGAACCATACGTTTTTAATTTCACTGCCTGCTCGATAACGACAGTTGTAGGACACACGAGTTTGGAAATATTTTTGTGAATATGTTGTACATATTTTACAATTTTGCTATTATTATTGTTATTATGAAAATATTAAAACACAATAAAAAAACAAAAAATAAAAAATAATTTAAAAAAATAAATAAAAAACCAACAATATTTAAAATTACAAGGCTCGTATTTTAACTACAGCCGCTTTCTAAATACATTTTGAGTTGACTTACATTAGAATAGTCAATTTATTATGTATTTAAAATGTTCTGTAGTAACTCATCTAATTGTGCATATTTATATACACATGGACCGGCAACGGTGCGTTGGTGGAAGATATTTCTAAAAATATGAGGTTTACATGAAATTTACCTTTGGTTCTCCACAAAATCTCTCATTTTTTAAAGCAATAGTAGCATTTCGTGCAAAATAGTGGCTCTGGGCATTAATACTATACAAGGCGCTTAAAATTTGCAGACTTAATAAGTTCGAATCTTTTTAAAAAAATTTAAAATTCCTCTTCAATGAACTTCCTTCTGGTATCTTAACTTCATACCTTTAAATTTCGCCGTTCTTCAAAAATTCGACTTATAACATAAAAAAAACATTTAAGTTCCTTCACATGGTTTGGAAAGGAAAAACAAGCAAACACCGTCAAAATGTTAAATTTATACAATTGAACTCTCCGAATACTCGTATAACTTACTGCTTAGATAATAAATATCCAGTCATTGTTTATACAAGAAATAATAAAACACGAAACAAACGAGAAATTCAGGAATAAATAATTTCCAATGCCAAATGATAGTAGATCAAAAGGCAAGAACGAAAACATGAAAATCCTATACGTAATTTCGTTAAATATTAAAACATTTCTCCTCATAATATCTGGGCTATATCGAGTCCTCAACATTTGCAGATTTAATCGTTTAGATTTTTAAATACATCTCTCTATTTTTTTTAAAAACCTTTAATAAGCTTTCTTCTGATATTGCATTTCATAGCCCTAAGTTCAACTGTTTTTTATTGAATTTTCTCCTGCGTTATTCAATTTTTCGTGTTTGTTACTTCTCGTGTCAGCAGTGGCCGGGTTTTCAATATCCAAATCTGGTTTTTTGTTGTGCTCGGAGTGATTAAATTTGTATCTGACAGTAGAAACCTGCGCGGGTCCAATATATAGGACCCGCACTCGACCCGCGACCCGCAAGTTTTGCACTTTTAAGCCGCACTTGACCCCTAATTCGAATATTAGACCAGAACGTACCCGCAACTTGCTCCAGATAGAATGCCTATACACAATAAAGTTATGTTCACGTTTCGGCGGTCAAATTGTTAATAGGTATAATATTATTCATACACAAAGAAAATGTATGTTGAAGAAATGAAGTTGTACCCGCGACCCGACCCGCGATCCGCAGTTTTCAATCCGTACCCGACCCGCTACCCGCAATATTGATATAAATCCCGACCCGCAATGCGGGTAACCCGCGGGTGGCCGACCCGATGCAGGACTCTAGCTGAAAGTGTTTGTTTGTTTATTATCCCTTTAAAGAAAACATCTTAAGGAGCTTAAATTGTTTGTTTATGTTCAAACTAGCATACCTGAAAAACGGTTGAATTTAGAACTATGAAGAAGGCTATCAGAAGAAATCTCATAAATATAAAAACAGTGTGCCATTGTAAAAACCAATTCAAAATTATTAAATTTGTCAATGTTGAGCACGCTACATAACATTAATAGTCATAGATACTATTTTACACTAACAAGGTAATTGAGAAAAAATAATGTTGGCATTTTTCGTTCATTCTATTGTTTTCTGTTACAGCAGCCGCCCAAAATTCAGTATTTT
Organism: Agriotes lineatus; assembly: GCA_940337035.1. Classification (NCBI taxonomy): domain Eukaryota; kingdom Metazoa; phylum Arthropoda; class Insecta; order Coleoptera; family Elateridae; genus Agriotes; species Agriotes lineatus. Next base: position 13,510,169 of record OW679202.1, read on the forward strand.
TGCATGCAATCATTAATATCTCCCAAAGAGGTGACGTAAGACCTATACACATTTATACATTAGCATTTCGGCGCAACACTTTTAAGACACCCGAATACAGGGAATTCCGTAAAAAAAACTTTAGCTGGCCACAAATTTTTCAGCCGCATTGTATAACCAAAACTAATTTAGCAATATGCAAAATCTTCGTACCTTCAACTTTTATATGAGGAAATTTTACGCAACTCTCGTAGTTCATGAAATATCTTCCACCCCCGCATCATTGCCGGACCCGATATGGTTAGGTTTCGTGCCCACTTGTCTCGCGCTCAGTTGTCCCTGCGCCGAGTTGGCTCGCGCCCACTTGGCCGCGCCGAGATGGCCGCGCCCAATTGGTTGCGCCCACTTGTCCTAGACCATGCACGTGAATCCCTTTACTATTATATTTGTATATTTCATCTTCTGAACAGATTATAAATATGCCGAATAGAAAAGAAACAAATAAATATCAACATCTTAAAATAGTCATATATTGTTCGTATTAAAATCATATTAAAACATTACATTTTCGTTCAAAATTTTAAAATGAAAAAAGGTATATTACATAATTATACTAAATTAATCGGACTTAATAGTTTTCTGCAAAATATTTTTAGTAAAAGTAACAATTGAAATATTATACGTTTCCAAATAAAATATGTATTTCCCTAAAAATTCGGGCCCTATAACTAAGACTGATGGTATTGATATCAGACATAATCACTATATTCGATATGTTAATATTGTAATGTATTGGATATAGCAGTATAGCGGTAAAAGCAATATATTCAATATATTCGATATTTTGATATACCATAGATCAGTGTTATCAACATATTCCTGATATTAAACATTTCGGCGTACGAGATGAATACCTCCACAACCATATTATTCGAAAAAGAATATACACAGGGTACATTACCAAAATACCATACGAAATTTCAAATGTATTTCTCCAATACTTGAGCCAATAATTATTTCTAACCTTTAGCGTTTACTCTCAACAGCAGTGATCCGGTTTGATCTGAAACGAAGCTAGTTTACGCTACATTGGAAACTTCCGTTTATTTATTTATCTACCCTTTCGTTGTTGGGAGAACGGATTTCGTTGCGATATCGAATGCAAAGAAAACAGCGCACAAATTAGAATTCAGTTGAAAAATCCGGTGCAAATCCCGCGGTGGTTTTTTGGGGAAGATAAGACAAACACACCCCTCATTAAATCGGAATAGGGTAACAACTGTCAATTCGAGAGATTTGCATTATGTTCGATGAACTTGTCAGGCATAACAGCCCTCGGCCAAAGCAAAGCTAGCGTGGATAGGCCATATTTATGCGGGAAGTAAAATAAACCCCAAAGGGGCGTTCTATCTAGTTTTGTGGGATTCAAAGCCGATAAAGCAAATGGAAACAGTGATAACCAACGATCCTATTGAAATTTAAAACGCACAAACCCTAAAAAGAGCAGTAAGCCAAGTCATCGCCTGACAAGGTATCATGGAATACGTAATTTGGGAAGCAAGGCAATATTTCAAATTCTCGAAGGTGTTAACACGTAAGCAGAAAAGACCGACAGATAAAACAACATTTTGTGAATATTTATGTTTCTAGAAAAAATCAATAGTAAAAAATTATTTAAACCATAAATGCTATGGAAGTTTCTTATGAACTGTTTTTAGGCAATTAAGACATTTAAAAGATCAAGAACATTTATGTTAATTTTGATTTCTTCAAATGTGCAAAATTTGAATTAGTTAAACGCAGCAATTTAAATATATTAATTGCATATAAGATTAAAACAACACTACATGATCTGATACATCCAACACCATCTAGTCGAGGGGTTACTCACAACGGGATATCCTATGTAGACTTGCCGGGAGATATCGGGAAATCTTGGGGATATCTAGGGAAGCTCTGAGGATATCTGAGGAGGAAAATCTTTGGATATCTGAGGAGGGAAATCTTTGGATATCTCCGGAGATCTTTGGATATGTTTGGGAAAACTTAAGAATATCTGAGAAGTCTTGAGGTTATCCGAAGAAATCTTCAGAATATCTGAGGAAATCTCACTGATATATTAATATTATAGTTGGCCAGTACGCAGCGGCAGCACTGATTCATAATGCGTACCCCATGCAGCCACATTTTATTAATGGCTGAGGACCTGCGCCTGCGTTTGTCTGTCTGTAGTGTGTGCTCCTGACCAGAACACTTTTACTTACCTCGTCTAAAAGACAAAGAAAGTCTTGAAATCGCGAGAAAACGCACCTTCCACGTTTCAGGGTCCATAGATGACGAAAACAGGTTTTCTCAATTCCGTCTGTCTGTCTAGCTGTCTGTTTGTTGCCGGTATAACTCAAAAACTATTTTGCATGCGGATTATAAGGCTTCTAGGAATGAAACCTAGAAAAATTGGCTAAAATATATACAAGGTGAGCATCATGAAAAAATTAATGATGAATGATTGCCTATTTTTGCTTTAACTCAGGAACTATGTATTACTTAAATGAAAATAATATTTTGTACATAGCTCAGGCTTTTACCCTTGACTAAGAAGGGCATACTTGGACCCAACCTATACACGGTGAGCACATTTAAATAATAAATTTTTGTTTATTTTTGCTTTAACTGGAAAATAGATAAAAGCAATAATTTACACACAGCTCAGGCTTTACCTTTAACGACAATGCGACCAAACAGATACAGCGTAAATGTTGTAAAAAAAGACAGAAGCGGACAACAAAAAGCGTGTTCTATATAATCAAGGTGGTCCTGAATGGCCTCATGTGACAGACGGGTGGCGTTGAGATAGCAATCGCAGACACTTAAGTTCGAATCCCACCACCGGGAATGTTCGTTTTTATTTGAAAATTGATGTAATTCGCATTACCAACTGTTTCCATTTATAGCTTCAGTACTATTAGAAACGTTAAGGTATTTTTACCACTAGCTTCCTTTGATTTTAAAAATTGTTTCGTGTCACAACGTTCACTTGCGAGGTAAGTTCTGAGTGAAGCCCTTTACAATTTTTTAACATATACGAGCGGGGCGCAGTTTCCCCATTCTGCATTTGAAATGCCCCCGGTCGATGTTGCAAAAACCCCATATAAAATTAAGTAGCTGATAACCGGTTGTGGCTTATTAAAGAGCATTAATAGATAAAGAGGTTGCAGTCCAGCAACACGAAAATAAAAACAATAAAGTATCATCAAAAATTATTTTCATCTAGCATGGCTATGTAATATATACTTAACTGTCAAACTTGATATTTGACATTTAAGTGTAAATATAGTTGCATTCATAAATTAGGAAGTATTCCATTCTAAATGCAAATAATTTTTGATCATACTGTATTTTGCGGCTATTACGCAGACTCATGCCAACGAACATTATACTTAATTATACTCGTTGAAAAAGGTTTGATAGAGACTAACGCAATATTTGCAAGCAGATACCAAAAAAAAAAAACATTCTTCTGACATTTCTGATTTACTAAACACCAGAGACAGTAGAAAAACTCCGATAAAACATCTCATACCCTCTATGTTTGTTATTACTTTCGTGTTTGTCTTCTTCATTGACCTGCCAGTCACTTGATCTGGTGTTCAGTTCTTGCAATTCGAGATATACTGTCAGTAATAAGAATTAGATCTTCTGCGTACTGAATATGGTTTAAATATTCGCCATTAATCCCTTTTCCTTCCCGACTAACCTTTTAAAAATGTTCCTATCTACCCTCTCTTCATCGACCTTGAGTTTATTCAATCTTCTCGCTGGACAGACTGTCGATTTCGTATAAATATTGTGTAAGATCGCCATGTAACTACAACCTATGTACTACTCGATAATGCTTTCACACCTACTCAGGTTTTAACAGTACCACGAGCTTTTTCAAAATCTATGAATACAATAAATAAACTTAGTTAACTTAGGTGATACTTTCTAGCAATATTTTCAAGATCAGCTATTTCTTTTTATAATTACTTGAGTCGAGTTGAAAAAATGATCTACTCGTATAGTTCATCGATCTAGTTTATCTTCTTTTTTAAATAGCAATATTATCGCCGTTGCATCTCTCCAGTATTACCTCTTCCGCTCGACATTTATTTCATAGTAGTTTTAAAAACTTTTTGTAACTCTCCTTCAACTATCATTTCCTTTTTTCGTTATGTCACCCTTTCATTGTGTTAGGTTACTTATCATTATATGTCCATAAAAATTAATATCAGAACAGTCTGTATCATACATACATGTTGGAGATGGATTAAAGACAAAATATTACTTCGAAACGGTTCACAACCTTTTCGGCTGCCCTTGGTACGAGCAACAATAATACAAAGTAACAATTTTATGTTGCGCACCACCGCTCCTGGCATTCAAAATTAAGATAGTTATTAATTTAGATTTTCGCATTATGACAGCCATTTGCCTCTTTACGGTAACGGTTTTTGCCGGATTTATGCGCTATTAAAAATTGTATGCATCATTTTGCAGATACTAAACTTGCACCAGAGATAATTAACTTGGCTTGCAACGCTAAATAGACCGTGTTTCATTTTGCAACCGGCTGCAGCTGCCAACTCGCGTTAAGAAAAATTATAGCGGGAATACGTATCATCGCTTTATTTCAAATCCGTCGTTTGTTTGCATCACACGAATCTGTATAATTGTAGTCACTTATTTAAATTACTCGCAGCTACTGAATTACGCAGTTCGGCGATTTCCAAAATGTGGAGTGCAGCCTGTGAAAGTTGTAGTCATTCGAGGAATGCCGAGAAGTCTGAAGTTCTTAAATGCAAGTGCCGATTTCCTTATGAAAGGATTTTTAAAATGAACTTTTATACACAGGAAGTAAATATTCCTCTTCTAGTATACAAAAGTCGTCGATTTTAGCTGATGCGAAATTTATAACCTTTTTCCACATTTAAAACTATTTTTTTGAGCCGTCCAAAAATGTAATGTAAAATTTTAAATAACATAAATAAATAATAGTAATTTAAAAACCAATATTTATCCACAATAAATATGTATTTCCTATCTTTTGTTGTTATAATGTGCTAGACTAAACTATAGAATACACTTGTAGCAAGGCCTCGCAAATAGCTCACGGATATCGTAATCCTTAGTTGAATGTCGGAATCTGGTACTGCGCATTGGCTGGGAAACCAAGCAGGTAAATGCTTACCAAATTCCGAAGAATCAGACAATGGGCAGCACTATATAAAAAGGTTTGCAAACTAGGACCACTCTCCCACTACATCGGCAGTTGTGTTAGTGTTTACTACAGTTATTTTAAATCAGTTTGTTAATTTACGTATTTTATTTATTTACGTAAGTGCAGCAACAAGCTAAAATCCTTCTCCATGATAACGCCCGCTTGACTCAAGAATTGCTGGATAAATTAAGATGGGAAGCCTTATAGTCCTGATTTATCGCCCTGAGAGTATCATCTTTTTGGACTCCTTCACGAGTGTATGGAAGGTTTGCAAACTACGACCACTCTCTTATTACGTCGGTAGTTGTGTTAGTGTTTACTATAGTTATTTTAAATCAGTTTGTTAATTTACGTATTTTATTTATTTACGTGAGTGCAGCAACAAGCTAAAATCCTACTCCATGATAACGCCCGCTTGACCCAGGAATTGCTGGATAAATTAAGATGGGAAGCCTTATAGTTCTGATTTATTGCCCTGAGAGTATCATCTTTTTGGACTCCTTCACGAGTGTATGGAAGGTTTGCAAACTACGACCACTCTCCCATTACATCGGTAGTTGTGTTAGTGTTTACTATAGTTATTTTAAATCAGTTTGTTAATTTACGTATTTTATTTATTTACGTGAGTGCAGCAACAAGCTAAAATCCTTCTCCATGATAACGCCCGCTTGACCCAAGAATTGCTGGATAAATTAAGATGGGAAGCCTTATAGTTCTGATTTATTGCCCTGAGAGTATCATCTTTTTGGACTCCTTCACGAGTGTATGGAAGGTTTGCAAACTACGACCACTCTCCCATTACATCGGTAGTTGTGTTAGTGTTTACTATAGTTATTTTAAATCAGTTTGTTAATTTACGTATTTTATTTATTTACGTGAGTGCAGCAACAAGCTAAAATCCTTCTCCATGATAACGCCCGCTTGACCCAAGAATTGCTGGATAAATTAAGATGGGAAGCCTTATAGTTCTGATTTATTGCCCTGAGAGTATCATCTTTTTGGACTCCTTCACGAGTGTATGGAAGGTTTGCAAACTACGACCACTCTCCCATTACATCGGTAGTTGTGTTAGTGTTTACTATAGTTATTTTAAATCAGTTTGTTAATTTACGTATTTTATTTATTTACGTGAGTGCAGCAACAAGCTAAAATCCTTCTCCATGATAACGCCCGCTTGACCCAAGAATTGCTGGATAAATTAAGATGGGAAGCCTTATAGTTCTGATTTATTGCCCTGAGAGTATCATCTTTTTGGACTCCTTCACGAGTGTATGGAAGGTTTGCAAACTACGACCACTCTCCCATTACATCGGTAGTTGTGTTAGTGTTTACTATAGTTATTTTAAATCAGTTTGTTAATTTACGTATTTTATTTATTTACGTGAGTGCAGCAACAAGCTAAAATCCTTCTCCATGATAACGCCCGCTTGACCCAAGAATTGCTGGATAAATTAAGATGGGAAGCCTTATAGTTCTGATTTATTGCCCTGAGAGTATCATCTTTTTGGACTCCTTCACGAGTGTATGGAAGGTTTGCAAACTACGACCACTCTCCCATTACATCGGTAGTTGTGTTAGTGTTTACTATAGTTATTTTAAATCAGTTTGTTAATTTACGTATTTTATTTATTTACGTGAGTGCAGCAACAAGCTAAAATCCTACTCCATGATAACGCCCGCTTGACCCAAGAATTGCTGGATAAATTAAGATGGGAAGCCTTATAGTTCTGATTTATTGCCCTGAGAGTATCATCTTTTTGGACTCCTTCACGAGTGTATGGAAGGTTTGTAAACTACGACCACTCTCCCATTACATCGGTAGTTGTGTTAGTGTTTACTATAGTTATTTTAAATCAGTTTGTTAATTTACGTATTTTATTTATTTACGTGAGTGCAGCAATAAGCTAAAATTCTTCTCCATGATAGCGCCCGCTTGACCCAAGCATTGCTGGATAAATTAAGATGGGAAGCCTTATAGTCCTGATTTATCGCCCTGAGAGTATCATCTTTTTGGACTCCGTCACGAGTATATGGGAGCAAGATGTTTACGTCGACTGTGATATCATCCATATCAAACTGGCATGGCTTTCAGAGGAAGTTTTTAATTTGTTAGACCTTAAAAATGTGTATGATAAGATTATAGACTTTTGATGTGGAACATCGAGCTGAACATCCTTTATATTTTGATGTTTGGACATTTAGACTAAAATATTTGCAAACAGATAAAATCCACCCACTTTTGTAATTTTGAGACTCAACCTGGGTGCCTCTAAGGATGTGCGAAGTTCTAAATACAAATAGAGGTCACCTATATACTGTTTGAGAGATAATCCCAATAAATCGCCTCCACTATTAAGAAAATATTTCCTTTTAATTAATACATTTTCGTAATCAATTTAACAAGACATTTTACGCAGTCACATTGAAAATGTAGAAAATTCTTCTGAGGGAAAGCGTGTTCACATAATTACAATGAACAATCGAGTATGACTAAATTGAATTTACCATAATGGGCATAATAAGGCATTACGTCTAAAGAAGTTAAAATGTCAAAAACATCGTCCAATGTAATGCTATGAGTAACTATCATTCAGCAATTATCGCATTTCCGGTGGCAAGGACTTACGCAAACAAAAGTTTATCCAGGTGCAACTGAGGGTATCGTAGTTATAAAATTCACAGAATCTATTCTCTATTATTTCTAAAAGTGCTTCAAACAATATTTGATAAAGTGATATATTTCTCAGTAGCAATAAAACTTTAGATTAAGTGAATCGAGTCCCACAAAGATTGGATGTAAACCATACCAGATTTCTGCCACCGAGGAAAATATTAATACACGGCCGTCGTTTTGAAGTGGACCACTTAAAGAAACTAGTTTCGGCTTCAGCGACTTTTTTTATAACAAAATGTAGTTTGTATTATTGCTAGTAAACGAGTTAACTACTGTCAAGTAGCCACACGTCATTTTTAAGACATATTACCTTTAATCAGTACGTGAAAAGTCAACAATGCATAACTTGTACTAAAGAAGCTTGCAGATTTTGGTGTTTTGTGTATGTATTGTTTGACAAAAAAAATCTCCTGTGATACACGCACACAACTTCCTTTTACAGTGATCTTAAAATTAGCCAAAAATTTGATTTCATTTTTTAAGCATTTGTCAAACATTTCAAAAATTACAAATTCTACAGAAACCGTACAAAATAGAGCGTTAGTTGAAGAGACTAATTTTCTCGAAAATTTTAAACTGAACTCAAAAATGTAATAATATACCGGGTGTTCTATTTAAAATAGGGGTTAATAAAAAACAAAAGAAACCCATCTTAGAAGTATTCAACTGGAACATAACCTATCTCACATCAATACACAATTAAAAATGTAATAAAAATGTAAGGTTTGAAAAAATCGTTAAAGCCGTCCGATTGCGTATGAAGGCAGTGGTCCGGGTCTTGCGTATCCCCAGTAGCTTGCAGACGTTCGGAACAGTCCAGACTCGAAATTCCGGCCCTGGTCGGAATGTAACTCCAGGGGGACTCCAAAACGGCTGAAGCACTCCTTCACCAGAACATCAGTGCCAGTACCGGTCTCTTGCTTCGGAACAGCGTACGCTTCGGGCCACTTGGTGAAGTAGCCCATACACACCAAGATGTATTTATTTCCCGCTTCGGTTTCGGGGCATGGTCCGGCGATGTCAATGGCTATCCCTCGAACGGACCACCGACGTTGTACTGCCACCTCGCAGCTCTACGGCTTCCAACCGGTCCGTTTCATGTAGCGCATGCTTCGCACCTCCGACACCACTCTCAGACGTCACCTTTGCAGCTCGCCCCGTAGAACCTTTCCTGGACCTTCCGCAACGTCTTCTTCAATCCAACGTGTCCCCCAGAGGAGCCATCACGCAGGTGGCGCAGAACCTCGGCCACTCTACTCCTTGGAACCATCGATCGTGATTCCGTTGCCCTACTGTCGTCATCTTCCAAGATTCTGGTCAGGTCGTTGTTGTCCAGATGCAAGGAGTCCCATTGCGCCCAATAAGTCTTCACCGTTGCGTTGGTGGCGGAGACCTCCTGCCAGGTAGGTCGACCGCCATCTTGCTTCCCGGCTATAACCGTGCCTAAGTCGGTGTCGTTCTCCTGGCTGCTCTGCCACTCGTCTGGCTCCCACGAGTCGTCGACTACAGTGGTACGATTGGTGGGTACCGCACGACTCTCCAGTCTCGAACAGTGGCCGCAGTCCGCAGGGCAGGGCCCCCTGGATAACGCATCGGCATTGCGGTGGCTGTGCCAGGCCGATTATTTATTTCCAAGTCGTACTCTTGTAGGCGCTCGATCCACTTAGCCATCTGTCCTTCAGGGTCCTTGCACTGCAGTAGCCATCTCAGAGCAGCATGGTCGGTCCTCAGCAAGACTCTTCTGCCAAACTCGAATGATTTGTTTTCCTACGTCAGTACGGCCGCTGGATGATCTCCGCCCTCGACGATGTCTTGTACCGGGCCACCAGATCTTCTATCTTCTTCCGTTCTCGTTGGCTCATGCCCCTTCCGAGTATTGTGTTCCTCCTGACGGTTGCCAGTTCCCTGCTGACGTTCATCATCCTTACTGGGACCCCAAGCCCAGTCGTCACCAACGTCGTCCCTACCAGGATACCATGAGTGAGCTTCTTGCCACCATCAGGCTCGACCACGCGCACCACGTTGCCCCGGAGATCGCCATCCAGGTATGCATCCACGACCCTCTCGGTTCGTCCTTGCAGAGTAACATCTTCCGCCCATACCACTTGTGCCGCTATCTCTCCTCTTGGGTGTCGGGAAAGCTCCTCCCCACCCACGTGCAACTCGCCGCGTCTCAGGTCCAAAACGCACTCACACTTATCCATAACATCCATTCCCAGGATGCACTCGTCCGCAATGTCAGCATAATCGGGCTCAACCACGCCCACCACGTTGCTCCGGAGATCGCCATCCAGGTATGCATCCACGACCCTCTCGGTTCGTCCCTGCAGAATAACATCTTCCGCCCATACCACTTGTGCCGCGATCTCTCCTCCTGGGTGTCGGGAAAGCTCCTCCCCACCCACGTGCAACTCGCCGCGTCTCAGGTCCAAAACGCACTCACACTTATCCATAACATCCACTCCCAGGATGTACTCGTCCGCACTGTCAGCTATCAGGTCCCGATGCTTGAGGGTTTGATTCCCAATCTTCAAATCAGTTTCCCCGTGGCAGTGCGAAGGCGTGTCTTGTTGTGCAGCAGCTGACCCTCGTCCCTTACTACGTCGGACCTGGCGATGGACTTCGTCGCTCCAGTATCCAACAGCAGAGACCGAACTCTTCCATTTATTTTCCCATCAAGCTTTTGGACTACTTTCTCTTCTGCGGCTTCCAGCTCTTCCTGCCCGGCTTCCAGCTCTTCCTGCCCGGCTTCCAGCTCTTCCTGTGCTTCCTGCCCGGCTCCCGGCTGTTCCCCACGCTTATTATTAAGATCCTCTAGTCCTTTCAAGATCCTCTTTCGGCCGGCTCTCAATTCTTCCTTAACTTCATCCTTGAGGTTTTCTTGAGTAGCTTTCAATTTTTCCTCAAGTTTTTCTGCCTTCTTTCGGCCGGCTTTCAATTCCTAAGTTTTTGGACTGCTTTTTCTTGCTCGGCCTTCAGCCATTCCTTAAGTACTTTCGCGGCTTTCCGCTGTTCCTCAAACTTATCTTTAAGATCCTCTAGCGCGGCTTCCCGCCCGGCTTCCAGCATTTTCTCAAGAACCTCTAGCGTTTTTTCTGCCTTTTCTTCCGCCTTCTCTGCCTTGCCTTGGCCAACTTTCAACTCTTGCAAAATTTGGCTTAGTCGGGCTTCCATCTTGCTGCTGGTCAAACGCATCCAACTCTATACACTACAATTTATTTATCTAACGTCGTTTTATCGGCACTTGTTAACAATTTACTTATTTTAACGTTTGTTCAATATTTTTTTATATAGCCCCTGGTATAACACGGTACAAAACCCGACACAAAACCCGCACACCTGACGCCACTGTTACGTTTTTACCGTTCGGGCTATTTAAAAATTATACGACGCTTCTTGTATTACACATTTATTTACATCAATTAGATTAATTATTATTATTTACAAACACACGAGAGTTATAGAGCCGATTAGAAATTACTTAAACTACAGGTGCTATTTCTATCGATACATTTATTTAATATTTACACTGGTTAAACTTCAACTATTTATTTATTTCGCTCTTAACACTAACGATTTATTTCTATTTATATGGTTATTTATGTCAATAGTTATATGTACACACGGGCTTTTATTTATGTGGGAGCTCTACACGGCTCTACGCGAATTCCGATTGAACTCAGGACTGCGGGAGAACTGCTCGCTATTCCCGCTCGCGAGTATTTATATTGCCAGATAGTTCCTTCTGGAAAACGTCTCGAGTTCGCTCGATCTTTCTGGCAACTCTGACGTGTCACGCGCAAGGTCGTTTCTGGAATGTTCTGGAAGACTGATTCACGCCGTCTCATGCAGCTGCCTCCAAGGTCGTTCTGCAATGCTGTCGCACGGGACGCTGAGTCATATTTCTGGGGCGACGGCCTAGCCCCACGATCGTTACAATATGTAAGGTGGTCATTCCATGCCATTTCAACAAATTTTAAATAAGTATATTGCTGCACGATTTTAGATATTTTTTATTTTTTGCACATTTATTTATACATGTTTTGAGAGTTCAAAACCAATTTTCAAAAATGTTCTTTGTTTGTCATTATTACAAATTAGAACCCCATATGGGAGTCGGATGGTTGTATTTTGTAAATAAAACATATTTTATAAAAAAAATGTTTAATATTTTTCTTATCCATTTTTAGCATATTTTACTGTATTATCAAGCAATCAATTTGTAGTTCATATAGGTTACTTACTATCATGTCCTCTTCTCTACTATTACTTATTATTTGTTTTTACATACTTAATTTCTTGCTGTATTAGTCGGGGAGGCAGTGAACTTTTACGATACGTCTTTTCCCAGTCAGTATTTTGGGTTATTTTGGTTGAGTTAATGATGCTTTTCGAAGATTCTGGCTATTGATTTCCGATGGGTCGAGTCACGGTAAAGGTTTAAATAATTATAAAATAAGTACATTAGTTGGACTTATTTTCCCAGTAATGAAACTTTGCGTACAAATAAACATTACCATGAAAGTCAGTAAAAAATTAGTCTGGCTTATCTCCGAATATGGAAAATGAGTCTGGCAGGGCATAAATGGGAAAAAATAAGTGATTTTAGGGTACTTATTTTTCAGTTCTGAAATTTTGTCAGGTGATAATATTCATTATAACATAATAAATAATAACAGTCTGGCTGCCATTGTGCATCACCAAACCCTTGCCAGACTCATGTAAAGATGCGCGACTAGGCGATGCAGAAGTGACCGGTGTATGAAGACCACGTGGAAAAACTCGCCTTTGTTAGTAAGAAAAAATAAAAATTTTGTCTTGTCTTCTATTACCTCTGTGTACAACGTAAATATCTCAATTTTCGCAATCGCATACAAATGTAATTTTTTTTTTAAATGTAAAAAACCAAGTTTTTGCCCGTAGTCTTCGTATAGCAACATTAATGACAAGAATATAAAACGAAATAAAATAACCAGTGTTGCCTAATAAGGCCTATACCTGATTTTGACGGGCCTTAATAACCGCTGGCCCTGAAGCGTAAAAAAAATTGAACACAATTTTGTCACTTCAACAAGTAATTGAAAGAAGTACAATCATAAAATATATAAGGTTTGCAATGGTGAAAAGCATTTTGCTACAAAAATCATACATAAATGTTTGATATTGTTTGACAAACAAATCCATATTTTCATGTAGGTGATGATTATGATTATGACAGCTCTTCGTATGACAAAAATCAGTTCCATGATGACGATGATGAAAATGCATCAGTATCAACTGACGACGAAAATTATTACGTGACCTCTATGAGAGACATGACACACAAGAACAGATGCAATAATTTTAATTTCCTTCGTGTGTATATCAAAAATAATAAAAACGTTTTTTAATTAAATGTAAGTACTATTTACACTGTTTTTGTTACATTTTTGCACTGTCGTGAAACATTTATGTCGTTGTGTCTCTTCGCTGATATAATTAAGGTAATGAAGTAAGTAATTTACATAATTCGGTGATTCCGAATGGTAGCCAGACTTTTTTTTTATATTTAATATTGTGATCGTATACTCTGCCAAATTGTTAGTACTACGAAATGGAAACTGTCTTCCCTGTCTGAGCCCAGACGCCAAATGCACTAGTGCGTTACTTATACATTACCAAGTTACGCTCCTTTATATGAGTCTTGCAGGGCTTTCGTGATCGACAATGATAGATAGCCAAACTATTTTTATTTATTATGTCGTAATGCATATTATCACCTAATCAATTTTCAGGACTGGGAAAATAAGTCCAATTAGGGTACTTATGTTTTCTTTTTTAATGCCATGCCAGACTTACTTTCCATGCGCGCAGACCAGCCAGACTAATTTTTTACTGACTTTCATGCTAACGACAGTGAGTTTCATGACTGGGAAAATAAGTACCCCTAGGTCACTAACCTAACCTATCGACTCCATCGGAAATCAATAGCCACACTTGTAAATCTTCAAAAAGCACCCCATTAACTAAACCAAAATAACCCAAAATACTGACTGGGAAAATAAATACCCCTAGGTCACTAACCTAACCTATCGACTCCATCGGAAATCAATAGCCACACTTGTAAATCTTCAAAAAGCACCCCATTAACTAAACCAAAATAACCCAAAATACTGACTGGGAAAATAAATACCGAAAAAAATTCACTGTCTCTCCGAGTATATACACATTATTAATTTGAGAGAAACATATATGTTATAAAAGCCCATAAAATTGTTTTCCGAACCAATGAAAAAAACGTTCTTAGTAATTTTCAAATTAAAAAATTTTCCTTATTCTATAAAACAAAGTGATGAAATTCTGGTATGCTATTCCTACCTAATAGAAGTCTTAGTGATACAAATTTGAAATTTTTCCTCAGTCTCCCACCAGTGATATAGGTGGCTGAAAACAGGAAAAAAAATAAACTTCGCATACAAAAGAAAAGGACACCAAATACTCCACGTTTCATACCATAGGTCATATTATCTACTGTTACCATACTTCTTTAAAAAAAATGGTGGGAGTACTTTGTCTCCTTCCTAGTAAAATTTTCACTCAAAGGTGAAGCAACTGCATTTTCTGTAGGACAAGATTGACCCCTCAAAAAATTAGTTAAAAAAAGAAAGAATAGGAAAAGCGAATATATCACAAAAAGTGCACTTTATTCTGAGAACAATGTTTTTTTTTTACTTTTCCAGATAGCATAAAAAAAAGTACTGCTGGTGCTTGCAAACGCAAAACTTGAGATACGTCGAGTGCCATCTGGGGTCCTAACGCCTGAACGACAAATAAAAACAAATATGAAAATTTGTTTTGAACTCTCAAAACATGTATAAGTAGATGTGCAAAAACTCAAAAATATCTAAAATGGTGCAGTAACCACCTCTTCTTCAAATGGTATGGATACAACAATACAACAATTATTTGAGAATGAAATAATGCAAAAGTTAGAAAACATTAACAACAACGAAGGATAAACGATAGAAAACCATTGGCAGAAACCAAACCTTGAACACCAAAAACGTAATCATAGGTTGTCGAGGAAAGAAACGCTGTACCAACTCTAATACAAAAGCAAGCACACGAGAGAAGGGAACAATTTACATGAGAAAGACGAAAAGCTGATAAGATGTGTAAAACTAAGATAAGTAAATCGGCGTTTGTCAGTTGGACCACGAAGGCAGGTAGCCCGCATTTCGTATAGGTCAGTTGGACCACGAATGCCGGTCGAAGGGATTAAAAGATTACAGGAAGACTACAGTTTATTGTAAATTTTATTTCTTAAAATAAAGCTACAAACGATACATGTTACAGCAAACGATACATGTTATAATTATTAAGAATTAGGTAAAAACTTAGAACTAACTGATTTCACAAAACTGAACCTCGACACCGTCTTGTGATTATATTGCACAATTTTATCATTAATATAATTTATTTAATACCAACATTTGCACTTTTAATTTTTACATAAATTTCAGTCTGAAAATTTAACAAAACATTTGTAAATTGAAATATGTTTGGATGGCTGCTATAAAAACTCGCATTGAATCTCGAGTGAAAAGATTCACATGCGTTTGTTGTTCTGTATATGAAATTTGATTTGCAGGCCCATATTGTGGGTGGAAATAATGCGTTGTCGCTTATGTAATTATCATACAAATATCGTCGAAACTCTACAACTCTACTATCATTGGGCATTAAATAATACAATTCGGTATTGAAAAAATCGACTGCGTCTGTAGGTTCTAAAAACTGCATTCCAAAATACACTTTTAAATGATTTCCAATAGCAGAATCTTTATTATTATACTCGGTTACCAAATTAAGAGCCTGAATTTTACGATACCAGGCTTGACATAAATGAAATCTACAGCCAACAACTCTAACATTTGGCCACATTGTACGACATGCTTTATGTATTGAAAGTTCAAAATCAATTACGATTTCTGTAGGATTTAGTACTAATCCAACTTCATGACATTTTTGTTGAACAGTTTTAAAAAAAATTAAATAAGTATTAAATTTTTTATTTGTCAGTAGGGCAAAAACTAACGGTACATAGTGACCGTTCTTAAAACCATGCACTGTAAACATTTGATAAAAAAACTTGCTTGAGAATTGAAAGGTACCGCCCATATAAATTGTATCTAGTGAACACAAGAAATGTAAATTGCTGTAGCAGGAAAACACGATGATTTCTTTAGCTTGATTTACACTTAACACAAGTCTTCTAGTTTATTGGTTTTTAAATTAATATTTTGCACTGCACTATAAACATCTTCTTTTTTTTTCGGTAGCGGAGGTATAATTCTTCGTCGAGCGATATCTAGGTTTCTTCTGATGCAATCAACGTCGTTGATTCCAATTTCAGCACTGGCTCCGTTTATTTATAATTCCAAGTGAATTAATTTGGACGGCTTTTCACTACACCCTTTCTTTTTATAGAATTGCTGAGTACTTGTCTTGCAATATTGTTATCCACATCATGATTGTGACATTCACTTTTCTCGATTATTTTGTTTTCATCCACCATATTGGTGTAAATTCTTGCTGCACATCTGCGGATGCAGCATCTCCAGCGTATTTTCCCACAGTTGGAAACGTGAGCTTTCGAAAATTTATAATTGTTCACCACTAATAGTTTACAGCCCTTTTCACTAAACGTCGACTGCGCGATTTCGTTTTCCATGTTTTCACAACTTTACTTTTCCACTGTTTAGCAGAAACTAGTAGAAATAAAAAAATATTTTTTGTGTGTACTACCCACAGGCCCGCCCCTAAAGACGAACTATAAATTACATCTTACATCCCACTATGCTAATTACAACTACTTCTTCTAAAAGTGCATTAAAAGACCATTAACACGTTATCTTAATTCTTAATACCTTGGGTAGCAGCGTGGTCCAACTGACTGGTCATGCTAATCCCCAGGTTTCATAATGATCGGATTACCTTTGGGTTCGTGGTCCAACTGACATACGCCCAAGTAAATATGGGACCGGCCGACTCCTCGAAATAGAAGTAAACAAAACTTAATAAGCGCCTGTCTGAATTTGGAATACCAGATAATCTGGTAAAAGTAATTAAAGTAACAATGACAGACACAGATGCGTGAGTGCGCATGCCGAACCAGCTAACTGATCCGTTAAAGACCTATGCCCGAACTACGAAAAAGAGCGACAGTGAACCCCTCAAACATTCGAACTAATAAATCTACACAGATAGCAACACATGCAAAAGATATAAACATCATGAGCCGATCAATAGCAACAGCGGAATAAATACACACAGACCTAAAGTACAAAGCAAGGGAAGTAGGTTTGAACGTCAACGTCGAAAACACATAGATCATGGGCCAAACAAGAATGAACAGAAATGGGCAAAACATCACAACAGAATAGAATAATTTAGAGGAGGTAGAACACTTCACGTATCTTGGTATGGATATAACCCAAGTTGGAAAATAAGCATACTTTAAGTCCAGAGAGGTCCACCGAAACACCAAAATGGGTTCATATACAACCATAATTAGACCAATAGTCTCCTATTGATGTGAGACATGAAAAATACCTCAAAGTTCAGCATACCCAAACGATGCCCTGAAAAGAAAAATACTGAGAATTTTGGGTCCAGTTAATCAAAATGGAATATGAAATAGCAGGTACACATATGAAATCTACCAATATTATAAAAAACCTCCACTATCTGGGTATGTGAGGATCCCAAAACTTAGATGAACAAGTCGTTGTGAGAATGGATGATGAAAAAACCACAAAAAGAGTTCTCAATGAAAAAATGTAGAAAAGAAGAAAAAAGGTCAAGCTAAAAAAGAGGGGAGATTGAGTCGCAGCAGACGCCAAAAATCTACTGAGAGTGAGAGTGTGGAAAAGAGCGCAACAGACAGAAATGGATGGAAGGCGAAACTGAAAAAGGCGTTATATGATGGATAGACAATTTAATATAGAATATATGTATTTCACAAAATATTTAATGTGTTACTATTAGAAGAACCTTGGTTACACGAAATTTTATAATGCGTAAGAATTTACTCTAATTTTTTCATTTTTCAAAATCATTTGCAGCCAATTATACAGGCGACTTCAAAACTTTTTTCGGATTTGCCCTATTGCCTTGCCTGCAAAATAATAATTTTAAACAAATGCTGATTATATCGTTAGAAACAAGATATATTTCAGTTGCCATTTTTAGAACAGCTGAACAAAGCAGACCTCAGTATTAAACTCGTTATCGAACCTGAAACAATAACTCGGCTAATACCTTTATGCATTTTCACATTTTTATTAATTACTACAGCAAAAATATGATATTTCCGTTAGTTCCGTCTCCAAAATATCTCGAGCACAATTACCTTAACAACCAATTTTTGCCATGACCTATTTCCTTAAAAGCAGAAAACATTGTCATGATATAAAAAAGTTCGACGTGCTGCTAGCATAATTTCAGCAAATGTGTCATTGTCGCATGTTTCCTGGATTTGTGACGAACCCGAGATTAAATCATTATACACTTCCTATCGTTACGTCATCTTCCTAAATCTGGGAGTCAGTATTAATAAACATGCAGAATTACCGAATTCGATGCTATTCGCATAATAAATAACGTTTAGTCCGTAGTAACTTCGGCTTTCTTTTGTCGTCCTGATAACTTATGTGCCTTACGCTGTGACGTAAAAAAGTTATTGCTCCTTGGGAGCAAATCCGATCAATGTCAGAAAATACGCGACGCGCAAGAAAAATGTTTGGGGCTTATTTAGGCTTTTGTTTACTTTCACCTGTTAATCTGAACCCTGGGTTCAATGGGAAGTTTAACGATGCAATTGGCATGGAGCAGTACGTGCAGTTACGGTTCATACTTAAAACCGGTAGCACCACTTCGTATTACACGTC
The DNA here is from genome assembly GCA_940337035.1 of Agriotes lineatus. Lineage (NCBI taxonomy): Eukaryota > Metazoa > Arthropoda > Insecta > Coleoptera > Elateridae > Agriotes > Agriotes lineatus. Next base: position 13,529,010 of record OW679202.1, read on the forward strand.
ATGTACACACAATAGTACGGTTTCGCATATTAAACTCGATGGCACTTCTGCACGCGAAACTGAGTAATTCTGTCCACCGTTGTTAGAATATTGGTAACTGAACGCAACTACTTTTTTTATTAGTACTTAAGTACACATGAAGATCTCGTTCACCTTTAGCTATAAAAAATGTATTGAATTAACGTTGTATTCTGAATTATACAGAGCGTTTCGTTTGTTTCCTGCAATGTATTTAAGTACTAGATTAAAAATTTCCATATGAAGTTTTCTTCGACTTCATATTAAGTTACAACCATATATCTAATACTTACTGTGTATTATATATATGGTTACAACAACCTAGAAAAGTTTTTAAAGATTTGTCAAAAATTGGAACAAATATAAAATTGAGATTTTATACTCTCAAATGTCTAATAATAATTTACAATTAATCAGGCAAATTTGAGTTAACTGGTTAAATCCAATAGCGCAGATTTTTGTCCGAAATACAGATAACTTAAAAAAATTAAGCTAATAATCTGTCGACACTTTTTTAATAGGCATGTGTCACTTAAGACATTATGGGCTATTCGGATATTCCCCTGAAATTATTGTTTAAAAGTATTATTAATGCCTCGGCATATCGAAATTTCTAATTTCCAAATGTCAAATATGATTTGCATTTTTATATCCAAGATCAATTTTGAGGACATAAGAGTCATTTCAAATACTTTTATCTCGGAAACCATTGAATTTTTGTGTACAAACCACAAACCACCGTTTTTATGTGAAATCAAAATACCTTCTAAATATCGTAACTGCAGTTCCAAACATGTAACGATAAAAAAAGTATAACCGTAAATGCCAAGTGTAAGTAACGTTGCTAGCGGCCCCTAAACAGACCTGATTTCATTCATCAGCATTAGCTCAACAAGTCTCTATAAGTCTAGACCTATTCAAGAAGTTTCCGCCATTCATTTCTATCTAGCACAGTGATTCCCAAAGTGGGCGATACCGCCCCTTGGGGGCCGCTGGAACGATCCAGGGGGGCGATAGTAGCCACGGGTGCATTTGGGGGGGCGGTGAATAAAAATAAGGGGGCGGTGAAAACTTAAGAAGGAAGAGAAGATAGAAGATTTAGAAAAACCGTTCCTACATATTTCATCTGTTGTGTAACATAGTGTAACATTATTTTCCAAATAAACACACAAAATGCAAGTTGCAGATTTATTTATCCCATGAAGACTATTTACCATTATTAAATGTTTTTATTCTTCTTCATACCATTTGTTACTTTATTTATTCAGTCTGTTTATTAAAATTCGTTTATTCTCCGTTTCTTTAATTTTACTTTATCACATCCTTTAATACACCATCCAGAAAGTAAATACCATTATAATAAAGGGTTTTTATTATTCAAATTTGCTTTTACTAAAATACAGGTTACAAATTCAGAAAAAATAGTTATTTTAAAAATATTTTCTCTAGCAATAATAATTTATACCAAATTTCTATATGATATATCTTAATATAACATTTCATAATCGACTTTTTCAGATAATTATTTGAGTTTGGCTTTCACTTTAGTTATTCTGATTGTCAGTTAATACAAATGAAAACCTAATCTCTGATGTTACCAAACAACTATCCCAACTAAATCAACTTATATGCTCGAACCTTTTAATGAACTATTCACAATTTAACAGTAACTGTAACTAATGTATCATTCATTAAACAATTCTCAAATATTTATGTTGTACTTTTAATGTATAAATCCTCCTTGTACTTTTTAATTGCTAATTAATTTATTCTTTCGAAATAATTTTCTACCTAGAAATACTCGTATAGATAATTATCAGTCTCAAGAAGCTACCACTGCAATATCTTTCTGTTTGTTCGCTTAAAGAATGTAGATTTCCAGGGGGCGCCGAGTAATTTTTTTTCTGAAAAGGGGGCGGTAGGCCAAATACGTTTGGGAACCACTGATCTAGAGCGACTCTTCTCCAGTCTCTCACTTATAGTCTTAGCAGGTATTCTGTAACCTACTCCACATATTTCGATTTTGGTCTTCCTCTAGCTCTTATTCCTAACGGGGTATGTGATCGGATCTTTTTTACTAGATCCTTCCTATTTTTATTGCTGTAACAATCTCTGTTTCCGTACATGCTCGATAAAGCTCATAGTTACATGCGTCACTGTCCAGTTTGTTAAATTCCTTTTTATATGCATCCAAGCATTTTTCTCTCGAAACACCCAAGTAACCTTTCCTCACTTTTTGTTAGAGTCCAGGTCTCCGATCCATAGCTTAAAACTGGTCTTATGAGAGTCTTGTAAATCAGGCATTTTGTTTTTCTTATAACCTCTGATTGAAACTGTGGTAAAAGACCCAAAAAGGCTCTATTGTTCTTTTTTTTCAGCATCTACATCGTTATTTTTGCGATTATGGTTTCCAGGTATGGAAATTCTGAAGCAGTTTCAAAACGGTAGTTGTTTATTATTAATTTTCATTCAAATCCATATGCTCTACCGGGTCTACCCTTCATTGCACACACACATATTTAGTTTTTGTGGCGTTTATACGCAATCCAGTAGTTTTTGCGGCGTGTTCCATAGCTCTGAAAACCTCATGCCTGCGTGATCTGACTAAATATCGTAGACATAAGTCATAACTTAAATGCTTTTATTTTTTATTGCTGCTCTAATGGTTATTCTAGAATCTTGAATGTACTGGTATTCCCAGTTCCAACATTGCCTTGTAAAGTGCATTTCTGTTAACATTATCATAGCCGCTTTTGAAATCGACGAAGAGATGCTGCATCTCATGTTGTACTCGCGAGTTTTTTCTACTATTTGTCTGAGTAAAATGATCTGATTTACTATTGGCTTTTGGGTACGAAAGCTACGTAGATAGTTTCCTACAATTTCTTCTGTGTATGGCTCTAATCGATTGTACAGTGCGTTGGCTAATACCTTATACGACGTATTTAATACGGTTATGTCCCTATAGTTATCACACAACAGTTGGTCTGCTATTTTATGCAGCGGGATTATTCCACTTGTTTCCCAGCCGTTGATAATTTTAATTTGCTTTCATATTTCTGGTATAACTTTACGTATGTAAGTAGCGAGTTGTTAGCCCCCCTCTTTCGTCAGTTCTGAGAGGATCCCATCTAGCCCTGGTGCTTTGTTGTCTTTAAGTTTACTTATAGCATTTCCAACTACTTCACGAGTAGAAGTGGCTTCATTTTCTGGGTCATCTAATAGCTCGTCTAATAAAACCTCGTCACGTTGTATGGGGACTGTATCAAATCTCGCCTGAAAGTTCTCAGCCCATCTATTTAATATTCCTCCGTTCTCATCCAGTATATTACTACCTGCATCTCTACATATAGTAGTTAATTTCGGCTTAAATCCTTTTCTGCGGCTATTAAATTTCTAATAAAATATTCTTGTTTCATATTGTAGGTTCATTTCTTATAATTCTTCCAGTTGATGTTTCATGAATTCCTTATTTCCATTTTATGTATATGTTTTTCTCCTCTTCTCAGATTCTTCTACTTGTCTTATTCGATGTCTCTATTGGGGCTTCACATATGCAGCATTTTTCAATTTGGTTACTTGTGCACCTAATTTGATTACATGAAACTATATCATGGCACATTTGAACCTGATCCGATAAGTTGAGTAGTTTTTGACTTGCGAATAAAACCCAGAATTAAAAATTCAACTCCTCGATAGTGTAATTTCTTAAGGAGCATTTTTGAATAAAGTTTAGTTGGATCTATTTGCCTATTTTGACAACGTTAGTATCCCTTAGACGATGTACGATTCTTTCCGGAACACCCTGTATATATCGGTTTCCGATATAGTTATTGGTTCATTTATTCATCGATTTTAGCCTTTTTTACCTTTCTGTGTCGACAACCATTCGTATCGTGTAGAAAGTGCAGTACAGGTAATGAGTCGTATGCGACTAGCATCATGCTCCCACGCATCCAACAAACCTTAACTAACCCAAAACTAACTTCACTAATGAGTTCCAATCCTTTATCGCTCTGAGAAAAAATCGCGGCTACGACCAGTTTTGAACCTATCCACCTGGCTGCTTACCCACTCAACCACCAAGGCGGCCTGGTTCCCAATATAGTGAAAATGTAAACGGCTCAGCGCTAAATTCTGCTATTTAGGTTTTGCTTAAAACTTATTAACATTAAAATGAGAAATGTTTACTACAAGTTCAGAATTCATACATGATTTCAAAATGGCTTGACAAATTACAAAATTTCATTTAACTTACAATTTAAGGTTAAGAACAAGTCATGAAGTTTCAAGTAATATTATTGTTGCGATTTTCACTGTATTTATTTGAAAATTTAAATATAAAATAAATAAACCCGAGAAACATGTCACAAAAATGAACGGAAAATAGCAAGAAAAAAAAAAGATTAACTAAATATAGGGCGCTTCGAAAAATTATAATTAACAAAATAAAACTAAAGAAGACAAATGCAAGTGAAGGAACAAGCTCATGCTTTCGTAAGAAAAAAGAATAACATTTACAAGTTTTAACAACCCGCACCAACTAGTAATTTTACAGAAGTAATTTCAGTGTTATTCTATGATACTATGGAAAAAACAGTCGCCATATCTCTACCAACTATTGTTCGAGTGATATACGTAGAGTTTCGAAACCTCTTTCACTTTAATATTTAACTAACTACAGGCTATTGCCTGCTTGCTCATTTCGATGGTTTTCAAAGCACTACGAGCCCAGTCCAGCTTCAGTTGGCCAACCCGATAAAATTTCAGTTATTGGCATGTATTCAAGATCATTTTTAAACTAATAGAAGTATAATTATTCATTTTCATTTTGAAATTAACATTTTGAAAATATATTGCACAAAAATAACAGAACTAATTACAACATTTGGAACTGATTAGAAAAATCTAGTGTGATACACGCACACAACTTCTTTTTCCTTATAATTATCCAAAAATTTTATTTTAAATTTTTAAGCATGTCAAAAATTTTCAAAAATTACAAATTTTACAAAAACGGTACAAAATCGAGTGTTAGTTCAAGAGACAAATTTTCTCTAGAATTTTAAGCTGAATTCAAAAATTTAATAATATACCGGGTGTTCTATTTAAAATAGGAGTTAATAAAAAAATAGAACAAACACAAAAGAAACCCATTTTAGAAGTATTCAACTGGAAAATCACCTATTTCACATCAATACGCATTAAAAATGTAATTAAAATGTAAAGGTTAAAAAAAATCGTTAGAGCCGTTTTTGAAAAAATCGAAAAAAACATCACAAGAGTAAACACCTACTTCCGGTTATGCGATTTTCTCCAAAAGCTTGCTGTCGCATCTACATAGTACACAAAACTTATATATGAAGTTTCAACGCCATACATCGTTCCGTTTTTGAGATATTCTGTTCACAGACAGACACACAGACAGACCAATGAAAAAAAATCTGGTGTGATACACTCACACAACTTCCTTTTACAGTGATCTTATAATTAGTCAAAAATTTCATTTTTAATTTTTAACCATTTGTTAAAAATTTTCAAAAATTACAAATTCTACAAAAACGGTACAAAATCGAGTGTTAGTTGAAGAGACAAATTTTCTCTAGAATTTTAAGGTGAATTCAAAAATGTAATAATATACCGGGTGTTTTATTTAAAATAGAAGTTAATAAAAAAAATAGAAAAAAAAACAAAAGAAACCCACTTTAGAAGTATTCAACTGGAAAATCACCTATCTCACATCAATACACATTAAAAATGTAAGAAAAATGTAAAGTTTAAAAAAATCGTTAGAGCCGTTTTTGAAAAAATCGAAAAAAACTGAAAAATCACAAGAGTAAACACCTACTTCCGGTTATGCGATTTTCTTCAAAAGCTTGCTGTCTCATCTACATAGTACACAAAACTTATATATGAAGTTTCAACGCCATACCTCTTTTCGTTTTTGAGATATTCTGTTCACAGACAGACACACAGACAGACACACACACAGACAGACAGACAGACAGACCAATGAAAAAAAATATTTTTTTTGGGATCAGGGGACTCGAAAACGTGAAGATCCGTTGAAAACTCAATTTCGAATTTTTGGGGTGAATCCAATACTTCCTTTACAGTAAAGGGAAGTAAAAATATGTTGTTTAGGATCAGGGGACTCTAAAACGTGAAGATCGGTTGAAAACTCAATTTCGAATTTTTGGGGTGAATCCAATACTTCATTTATTGTAAAAGGAAGTAAAAATGAAAAAAAAAACAAAATTTGTGATTTTCAGCTCTATTAATAATATTAATTTATAATTGCACTATCAATTTACTGTTTTTATTCGAAACATCTGTCACTGTCATTTCCGTCAAAAAAAAGGTTGTTTCCATAGTCACCTTAATCCTCGTCGTTGGCAATACATACTTAGGTAATGGAATGAAAGAAAACGCTTTTTTTTTTACTTCCTTTTACAATAAATGAAGTATTGGATTCACCCCAAAAATTCGAAATTGAGTGTTCAACATATCTTCACGTTTTAGAGTCCCCTGATCCCAAAAAACATATTTTTTTCATTGGTCTGTCTGTCTGTCAGCCTGTGTGTCTGTCTGTGAACACAATATCTCAAAAACAGAAAGAGGTATGGCGTTGAAACTTCATATATAAGTTTTGTGTACTATGTAGATGCGACAGCAAGCTTTTGAAGAAAATCGCATAACCGGAAGTAGGTGTTTACTCTCGTGATTTTTCAGTTTTTTCGATTTTTTTAAACTTTACATTTTTATTACATTTTTAAAGGGTATTGATATGAGATAGGTGATTTTCCAGTCGAATACTTCTAAAATGGGTTTCCTTTGTTTTTTTTCTATTTTTTATTAACTCCTATTTTAAATAGAACACCCGGTATATTATTACATTTTTAAATTCAGCTTAAAATTCTAGAGAAAATTTGTCTCTTATACTAACACTCTATTTTGTACCGTTTTTGTAAAATTTGTAATTTTTGAAAATTTTTGACAAATGCTTAAAAATATAAAATAAAATTTTTGGCTAATTATAAGATCAATGTAAAAGGAAGTTGTGTGCGTGTATCACACCAGCTTGTTATGTTTTCGATTTTTTACACGCTCCATTGAACCCAGATCTCTCCTATATTCCTCTAAATAGCATATTTTGTCTTAGATATTACATTGTAGCGGCTGATTTTGCTCCTTGAACGATAAATGCCAACAACACTACAAATTTTGTGTGGGCCAACTGAAGCTGGACGGGGCTCGTATACACATTTGTTTAGTACTGTACGCTGCCATTTGATAATTCTATTCCAATTCACAATAATAACATCATCCGATTTAGTAGTTTATTTTCCGCAAATGTTTTTTAATGTTCAGTGCACACAGAAGTGAATTTATTAAACAAGCTATACGTGTTCTTTATTGTCCGAACAGAAGCTATAAGGTTTTCTTTATAGAGGTGGTTTTTTTTTTTTTTTTTTAGTTGTTTGTGGTTTATGCCAACAACTAAATTAATCAATAAACTCTCGATTGCATAACATTAAGAGATTTCGATTCATACCTGAAACGGGATTTCTACATCCGTCGCCGGTGATGTTTGGGGTAAATGGCATACCCTTATATTTCATTTTTCATTGACATATGAAGAAATCTGCTATTCATTATAATAGTCTGATATAAAAGATTGTGTAGCATTTACAGAAATGGCGTTTTCACACAAAGAAAAAAATTTAAGATCGGTATTATTTCGTAAGCGAATTTAATAATCAAGGTTCTTAGTTTTCCCTTTATTCCACATTTTTCCATTCTACTTTATGTTACAGCTACTAACACGTCAAAATTGAGAAATTTAAGGTAGCAATAAATTTCAAATATCCAATAATTTACATTCTACACACTTTTCCTATTATGCATTAACTACTACTACAGTCGCCCACCCGCAAATAATACCATACACGGGACATGCAACGGTACAATTTATAACTTCAAAGCTATCGATTCCTATATTAGAATAGCAGTCTCATTAGGAAATTTGTCGCGCATGCCAATTTCTAATCACACATATTTAGCTTAATACAAATTCGCAGTAATTGACCAACGTAAATTAAAATTTCCACAAAACAAAGCAATACGTATTTGCTGCCGCATCTCTTCGAAGATCGAGAAAAGCAGAAAAATTTATCTCAGTTTATTGGTGTAGGCGTTCAAAGAAAATCCGTACGTTAAATATAAAACTTAATTAACAATCCATCGATTTCAGGTAATCGTGGATTGATAAAACTTCTGAATTAATTTTCTTTATCGTCTGCGTTAAAAAAGCAAATCACATCTTAAAACTACCGTTTGAACATTCTTGACAGAAAAATAATACAGATTAGGATATGGCGTGCTAATACTCCTTTATTGGCATCTCCAAAAAAAAACGCTGAAATGTAGGCAACTTTGGCGGATCTAGTAAAATGGCGAAGTAATTTTAGTTGTATCCAAGCTCATTATTTTTATTCAATTATACGTTTTTTTAATTGCAGAATATTACAAAGAAAATAATTCCTTTAATGACTGAGAAGCTTCGAGGTCAAATAATTTATTTAAAAATGTAAGCTGTTTGATCCTACCGTTTTGAGTAGTGGTATCATCAGAACGATAAGGATACGGATACGTTTATTATATTATTGGTCACCAACAATTGCAGTGAAAACTCAAGATTTTAAAAATATGTATGAGGCGATATCGAACAACCAATCTAGAACAGGAATTATTTGGTGTAGTCTTTCTATTTGTTTATATGGATGGCAGCAGTTGATTTCAAACATTAAAAATGATCTCTTATTTATGTTTATTTATATACACTCCTCTATTAGCAGTTGGCTATCCGCTAAGACAAAGTATACAGAGTTAATCATAAGTATAGTCATTAAATTAAACAGATGTGTACTGACCTGTCTCAGTAGAAGTACATTGCACTAAAAAATAATCACTCATGGAAAAATCGCATTAAGGTTTAATCCAAACTTCTGAGAACCGCTGGCGTTAGCAAAAACCTTTAGTAGTAAATCAGATAAGCGTGCATTAACCGCTAATACGTAATGCACCAAATGTGATTGAAATACCTAAACAACTGTTCTTTTTGCTTCTGAATTTTATCCAAATTCGGTCTTATCGGAACCACTTCTGCAAAATTACGTTTATAGAAAATTATTCCAGTGACCGTCAATCAGTTTAAGCAATTCAATGTTTTAATTTTTTGTAGGATTATCATTCACTTTTAACGTACAGTTTATTATGCAAAGATGTCCTTTTTGATATCTTCTCACTACCCTTAAATTTAAAGACCGTAGTTCTTAACTATCCTGTATAATTTTCAAGGGAAATGCAGTGATAGTCAAAATGAATGTCAGAAATTAACGCCTACTCGATAATTTGGTTATTGAAAAAAGACCATCCTTCTTTTGTGGTGTAAATCTCGTAAGTTTTAAAAATGGTACAAATCGCTTTACGTTGTAGGCAGTTAATTGGAACATTATTATTGTGCATTAACATTACTGTGCCTAAATGTGCTACGTTCTGTAATTCAATTTTACTATGGAGGTAGGAGGCAGTTTGTGAGTTTGTTTAATTTTACACTTCAGCATAGCATGCCCATGGCTACAATTCACACTATTCACAGTGGTTCAAAATCAAAAAAAGTCGATCGAAATTCATATCTCGTGAATGAATTGCATACTTCAATTAAAATATTGTGGTGTAATACTACAAATACAGACTAATGCTTTGATAATAATAATATTAAAAACTTACAAAAATAATAATAATAATAATAATTTTTTGCGATTTTGTAACAGAAATTATTTTAAGGGGTTTATATGTTTCAATATTATGTAGAAATAAAAAAATCAATGCATTGATAATAATACGAAGCCGGACAACTCGGCGCCGCCATCTCGGCGCCGCCACTTCGGCGCCGCCATCTCGGCGCGGGGCCAGCTCGGCGCCGGGACAACTCCGCGCGAAGCCATCTCGGCGCCAGCCAACTCGGCGCGGGGCCATCTCGGCGCCGAATTCAAATTTGCAAACTACATTGTGCACTACGTAAAAAAATTATCAAAAATGAATAAATAAAGTGATCGCCAAAAAACTGTCATCAAATGAAAAAAAAATATTGAGAATTTCTTGGAAAATCAAACACTGACGACCAGAGGCGGTTGCAAAGTGATTACAAATGAGCCGAACAAAAGTTGTGACATGACTTCCGTTATCAGTAAAATTTTAGGTTTTTTTTTAAATAACTACGAAGCATGCATTTACTAGTCAAGATAGAGACAAATCTTACGAAAAAAAGTTTTCTGGCCTTGAGATTGTTCAGTCAGCTAAAACTACCACACAATAAAAAATCTCATTGAAATCTTGCTTAAATTCCGAAAAATAGCACTTTTTGGATTTACACAATTTTGAAAAACGCCATTTTCTAAGTAAAGTGGTTTTTATATGACAAATATTTCTTTAATGTTTATTTTCCAAATCAAAACATTTTGTTTTTAACATTTTTTATTATGAAATAAAAAACCTTTTTGAAAAATGTTTGTTTTTCCATAGCCGTCTTTGTTAAAAGTAAAATTCTTTGATATGGGACCTAAACATAAAAGATAATGTGAGAGATCAAAGTTGGCAGAGGATTTTGAAATTTGGTGTAGGAACCTAGATGTTGATTCTAAACAACTTCTCTTAATAACTTTTTGTCCTATTTGCTACATAAAAGACACGCTACTCTACAGTAATAATTATTTACCTAACAAGTTCGTAATTTTCCCGAATGAACACTTTGTTCTTCCCGAAGGAGTTAGGTACAATGTTTTTTTGTAACGAATAACAGAAAATATTTAAAAAAATTAAAATAGTTATTTATGTACCTAGAGCGAAAAATGATGCATTAGGCGTGAGTTCGAAAGTTTCGGGCCGAGCGAAGCGAGGTCCGAAAAAACTCGAACGAACGCCTAATGCATTTTTCGCTCGTGTTGCATACAAAATTTTTCCTACTACTGTAAAATTTTCGAAAATAGGTTTAAACTGGTGTTTTTTGCCATTTCTAAAATTTCCAGCGACGTGAAAATTTTTACATCAGAATTGGAATTTTATCGCCCATTTCTTATTTTTCTTGACACTTAAACACCTACAATACACAAAATAAAGCACAAGTAACTTTAAATCGCGAAAAAAGGTTTAAATCAAATTCACAGTGACAGCTGTCAACTTTGACGTTTTCAAATAGCTGACCACTAGCCGACTTAGGTATATAATCATGAAAGCTTATATAAAATTTATGTATGTTGCTATGTATTACGATTCACGATTATATACTTACGTATGACGGCTGCCGCGATGAACTGATTCAAAACAATCATTTTTTGACGTACGTCAACAAGGCGGAAAGCTTGATTTTAGAAGCAGTCGTAGGAAAAATTATTATTTAGTGTTTTACTAATTTACTGAGTTGAAAGCACAAATTACTAAACTTTTATACCTATCCTACGCACCTGTTAGTTTTTGTCGACATTTACAGCGCCTCTGGTGTTTGCAGGCGCAATTAAACCAACGACGGACAATCCTCTATATAATAAAGGAGAACGATCCAGACGTGTGTGTCCCGAGGGCCCCCTTGGAGAGGGGCAGAACCCCGAGGGCCCCCTTAGAGATGGGCGGAGCCCCGAGGGCCGCCTTGGAGAGGGGCGAAGTCCAAGGGCCCCCTTGGAGAGGGGCGGAGCCCCGAGGGCCCGCTTGAAAATGAGCGGAGCCCCGAGGGCCCGCTTGAAAATGAGCGGAGCCCCGAGGGCCCCCTTGGAGAGGAGCGGGGCCCTGACGGACCCCTTGGAGAGGGGCGGAGCCCCGAAGGCCCGCTTGAAAATGAGCGGAGCCCCGAGGGTCCCCTTGGAGAGGGGCGGAGCCCCGAGGGCCGCTTGGAGAGGGGCGAAGCTCCAAGGGCCCCTTTGAAGATGGGCGGAACCCCAAGAGCCCCCTTGGAGATGGGCCAACGTAATAGGCCTAAAAATGGTGGTAAATTGAATAGAATAGACCGCGCAATAGCGCGCGCAGCCCCGTTTGTTATAAAAATTTACAAAAAACACAATTCCCCTAGTTTTTGTTGAAAAGTAAAAAACACCGTAGTGCGGGAAATGTAACTTTCGGCGTATGGGCAATGACCGGGAAATATGAATTTTGAAGTCATGAGTACAAAAAATAGTTTTTTTGAAAACTTTCAAGGCATACTTGAGTTTTCAAAACTGAAATGCTGTTAGAAATTCGCCTTTAACCAAGCAGGGCTGAACCCCAACAAATGAAAATTTAAATCGAAAATTTTTTACCTTTTACAAGAGTCGTTCCACCTATCCGGGGACACACTGTATATACAAGGTGATTTTTAAGTTGATTCTTTCCTTTTGCCAGGATATAAAGCTAAAAAAGTAAGCCATTTACCACTTTTGCGAAATATTAAAACTAACGGAGGTACAAGGTGTTAAAGTTTCAAAGTATGAACTAAAATTACTTAACGAAAATTAAACTAAACTTAATCTAACTTAAATGATCAAAATTATCAGCATTCGCTTCTACACACACATTCCGCGTATAAGAGCGATGCGGCAGCGGCATTTTGACGACACTCCCAGTAAATAATAAGCATATTCACTCATTCATTATTTTCATAAACATGAGCCATTATTGCAGCAATAACATTAAGAAAATTACAATGGAAAACTAGTTGACAGATCATTGCTTGACAACAGAGATAAACAAAAATAAAATTGTCCAGCCGCCTTTGCTCCAAAGTTTAGTTTTTAATTTGAAACTTTAACACCCTGTACCTCCTTTAGTTTTGATATTTCGGAAAAGTGGTAAATAAAAAAAATACTTATTTTTTAGCTTTATTTCCTCGTAAACGGAAAGAATCAACTTAAAAAAATATTGGTAATGTTTACATTTCACTTTATACAGGATGACAGCTTGTCCGAAAACCTATTTAGCCCGTATTAGATATATTGAGTGATTTTTACTTAGTTAAAAAGGCGTTTTTCGAAGTTGTGTAAATCCAAAAAGTACAATTTTTCGGAAATTAAGGAAGATTTCCATACGATTTTTATTATATGTTAGTTTTAGCTAATTCAACAATGTCAAGGCCAGAAAACAACTTTGTTTCGTAAATTTTATCCTTATCTTGGGTAGTAAATGCATTTTTCGAAATTATTTTTAAAAAATGTTGAATTTTACTGATAACGGAATTCACGTGACAACTTTTGTTTGGCCCATTTGTAATCACCGTGCAATTACCTCTGGTCGTTAGTGTTTGATTTTCCAAGAAATTCTAAATAATTTTTTTTCATTTGATGCCAGTTTTTTGGCGAACACTTTATATATTATTTGCTTATAATAATTTTTCTACGTAGTGCACACTGTAGTTTGCTAATTTAAATTCGGCGCCGAGATGGCCTCGCGCCGAGTTGGTTGGCGTCGAGATGGCTCCGCGCCGAGTTGTCCCGGCGTCGAGCTGGCCCCGCGCCGAGATGGCGGCGCCGAGTTGTCCTAGACCCATAATAATAATAATAATAAAATAAAAATAATTGTTTTTCGCGATTTTGCAACTTAAAAATTATTTGAAGGAGTTTAAATGAACACAATTGCACAATTCTTAAATTTAATTACAAAAACATTAAGCTATAGAAATACAAATTAATTAAATAAAAATTTTGATTTTTGATCGACTTTTTTTGAATTTGAGCCACTGTGCAATTGCTGTGCAGACAAAATACATACAGACTGGCAAATTGAAAATAAAACAAATTCAGTCATTTGGATACAATTACAATTATATAGCACCACAGTATTAATATAACTTTATTTTCCTAAAGTGTTTCCTTGCCAGTATCGAAACAAAAGGGTTCTAATGATTAAAAAGATTTTAGGAACATGGCCGTTATTGCAAACAAGGAAAAAATCCGGAAGCAATTCGCAGAAATAATCCCATTTAAATTGGAGAAGTACATGGAAGAAGAAGAACCACACAAGTACTTTTGCTATTCAAAGAAACAAATAAAATCGCATCGTGACAGTCTTAGAGCTGCACGACACTTATAGTTTACAGTTCCGACAGCATCAGGCATTAGGTGAGATGATTCAGGAAATAGCACATTTCCTCTCCGCTGGGCTTAATGCGCGAAAGTGCACCCAAACAAAAACTTAATTAAGTTCCATAGCGACACGCTAAAATCGAAACTGCAGCCATAATTTAATCAAATGCTCCGATGTTTACAAAACAATTTACCTGGGCCGCTAATTGATTATGAAATATCACTTAGTAACGGCGAGCGTGTTCCATGTTAACTTGTTGGAGTTTTGAGAATTTACAAAGAACGGCAAGAGCATGTGACACTATCCAAAAAGTCGGAAATTAAATATTGAAGGCGAAAACCAGAATAGCCGGTCAATTCGCTTCCGGGGAACCAGTAAATATCGTCTGAAAAACACCGAAAGGATCACAAGCGGAAGCCCTGGGAACTAGAAGGCAGAAAATACTCTGGAGGGTAGAAAACGCACTGGATTCAATTTTCACAGAAAACAATTTGAATGTCACGCGAGTAGAGGAACGAAAACGAAAAATGTCAAATAATTTGAATTTACATCTAGCACCACAGTTCTACCAAAATCAGTAGGCTAGAGTTGTGAACCTTACGATACGAAGAATAACCGCTGCGACACTAACAACTTCTCAATAGGTCATACCTTTCGAAGATTTCCATTAATTAAGCAATATCAACTACATACTACAATATAGAATATGGCTACAAGTGACAATCGCAAGTAGTATAGAATGGTGTGAAAGTCTTCCATCAGTACATAAACACAATATCTAACATATTTTCGAATAATTATCATTATCTCTATAATCATCGAAGCTCTTAGAAAAAAAATATCATTAACTTTTTTATGTATCATCCATTTGGAATCACTTAAACGTCGCTACACAATATAAAATGGAACATTCTGGAACCAAGCGAGTTGAGAAATAATGGAGAAGAACTAACACGACTCCAATCGGGTGATTTACTATACTACAAAGAAGAAACAGAACACAACATGAATGGATTAGAATTCTAAAAATCAAAACAAATGCGCGGATCACATAGTATCAATAGTAGGAATGTCATCAAGCGTGCTCACGCAACATCCCAAATAACAATAAGACACAGAATTAAAAACATTCAAGTATATGCACCGACATCAGCATATACAGAAGACGACATCGAAGAATTCTATGAAGATTTAGATAAAGCATTGAAACAAGACCCAGTATACTATACCTTAATTTCAGGAGATTTCAACTCGAAGATACACAGACAAGAACCCGGTAAAACATGTTTAGGCAAATTCGGAATAGGAACTCGCAATGAAAAAGGGCAAACTATGGTAAATTTCATGGAAGAACATCGATTAAGGATACCCTCGCCGTAAATGGACATGGCAAAATCCTGACAAGACAACAAAAACGAAATAGACTTCATTATCACAAATAAAAAATACGTAGTCACAGATATAACAATAGTGAATAACATAGGAACTAGCGATCATCGAGTGATCAAATCAAAAATAACAATAAATACAAAACTAGAACGAAAGAAATTGGCCAACAATAGAAACAAATTATGAAACCAAACTGCACTGAGAGAATATGAAAAGCTCTATAGAAACAACCTTCGTACAGCGCTTGAAAACGATTTTAGAACCAGGATACGGATATCCACAAACTAAACCCATACATAACAAAAAAATTGACAGACCCTACAACGTAAGTACTTAAAAATGCGACAAAGGAGCAAAGATCAACTAAGATAACAGACGAAACAAAGAAACTAATGTGTATATTTATTTATTTAAATTAGGTAACTGGAGAATAAGCGAGGATTACCCCAAGGAAATACAACTGCAAAGAAAAAAACTACTGATACATATGAAAGAGGCCAGAATCCAGGGCAAAAAAGCGGTAGTCAAATATAATAAACTCATTGTAAACGATTCAGCATACAGTATAGAAGAGATGGAATCAACGGGCACACGCCTGGGAAAAGGAACAGCGAGGAAGGTAAGCGAAAGATCTCCAACAGAAGATGATCGAAGAAGAGATGCGCTACAAAAAATAACTAGAACCAATAGACACAACCCCTAAAAGTAATACAATACATCAACAACAGTCATAACGGATGTACGACCCGGCAATTGATAAAGGACATGAATAAAAACATAACAAATACAACCAATAATTGGCATTTAGCCACATGGAACATAACCACACTAACAGATAAAGAAATTGAAATAATAGGAGAAATGGAGGAATTTAATATAACTATACTTGGTTTAAGTGAGACAAAAATAATAGGCCAAGGAACAAAAAGATTAGGAAACGAACACATACTACATTACTCAGGAGTGGCTCCAGGCACCAGAGCAAAAGAGGGCGTGGGCATAGTAATTACGGATGAGCTAAATAAAAGAAAACTAAAATGCAACCCAGTATCCTCAAGAATAATAGCAATGACTCAAACTAAAAGAAAAATTCACAATTATACAGCTATATGCTCCAGCAGAAGAGACGGATGACGCCACAATGGAAAAATTCTATGAAACATTGCAAAATACAATAGATGAAGCACGAGAAATAACCGACAAAGTCGTAATAATAGGAGACTGGAACGCTCGAGTGGGTAAAGATCCAAACAAAGGGCTGGGGTGTTTAGGAATATACGGAGAAATAACACCTAATACAAATGGTAATAAAATGTTAGAATTCTGTATTAGTAACAATCTAAAAATAGGAAACTCATTTTGGTACCAATCACTAGAAGACCGCTATACATTTATAGCAGAAGAAAGAAACGCAAAGAGTATAATTGACTACATTGTGTACACCCAAGGTATGGAAAATAGCATTGAAGAAATTGTAGTACAAAAAAAAAGCCAGGGTGTCTAGCAGATATGGCATTCAAAATTCCCGTGTAATTCCCGTATTTTCCCGGTAATTTTATTAGGATTCCCGGATACTTTCTGGTCTTCCGGTCTGATTTTTTCGGGTATTTTTAGCATCGTTTAGTATGATTTTCTCGCAATGTTTATAAAAGATTAATAAATCCGCTGATTTCATGTCAGGAGGCAAATAACACACACAGATATGCAAAGCAGGAGGTCCTCTGCAGAGCTATCCCAAGAACTTTGCCTGATTATTAATATTGATTTTTTTTATAGCTAGAAGTATACCACCACCTTCCGATTTTTTGCTAGTCACGTAATTTCGGTCTCTTCGAAAGACGTTATATCGAGAGTCAAATAATTCTTCATTAAAAACGCAGTCACTAATATTAGTTTCAGTTAAACAGATGACATCCTGATTACTATTCAATAAATTTTAGTGAAATTCGGAGGTCTTGGACCTTAGGCCATTTATATTTTGATAATATACTAGCATTGTAAAAGTAAGTAAGGAAACTAAAATAACAATATATAGAAAAATATCAAAAAGATAAATTACCTAATTAGGTCTAAAGAGTTCGAGTCCTTTATTATAATGGCTTTCGATTCGGCATTTTTTCTCACATAGATCCTGCCATACTTGACCCATACAAACTCATACGAGTGCTCTCTTGCAAGCTTCCGTGCGGAGGCGTGGAGCTGCTTACTCTCCGGCGACAAGTGTTCGGCGACAAAGATGGTATCTGTTCCTGATGCGTTGCCTAAGCCCAGTTGTAAAGCATAAAAA
Source organism: Agriotes lineatus (assembly GCA_940337035.1). Lineage (NCBI taxonomy): Eukaryota > Metazoa > Arthropoda > Insecta > Coleoptera > Elateridae > Agriotes > Agriotes lineatus. The sequence goes on from OW679202.1 coordinate 13,546,813, forward strand.
ACAGCAATAAAACTAAATATGCCAGAAGAAGAAATCAAATAATATTCTGAGGAAGGTGTCGACGCCCCGAGTAAAGCATTAAATTTAAAACACCACCATCCAAAAATTATGAAGACTCGGAGTCGGGAGTCGGAATCGGACTGGAACTACTAACATAATTGGTCCCGGGTGGTGTAGCTTGAACAAGCGTCCACGTTCGATCAGCAGAGTTAAGCAACGCTCTCTCTGGTCAGAACTTGGATGGGAGTTCCACGGCTGCATCTCTCGGCGCCTCGTGATACGGCTGTCACGGAAATAGTTGGTCCCGGCGGTAATAACAACATCATGACAGTCGTTAGTGGGGTTGGAAGTCCCCATAAATGCACAGCGACGCCTATAATTGACCTAACGGCTGTTGGCTGAGTGCGATATAAATAAATAAATAAATAAATAAATAAATAAATAACAGGCGTAAACTATCGCTTATTTTTGTATGCCTTTATACGTCGTTACAGTTGGGAAATTTTGGTACATATCCCTGTTCGTAGCGCAGTAACGCCTTCAACGCACTGCACCAGTGTATTAATATTGCTTCCACCTATGGAATTCTTTCACAGGTGAGCCCGTCGGTTAGCCTTGCTGATAACACCAAAGTAGAATTTGTAGGAACTTTTGGGGAAACCCTTTGTTGCGGTCACAGCTGCAACGCGCCCTCTTAAATGTAATATTATGAACGTCACTAACAGAATTCTTTGAAATTTCCGGTATGGTTTTCATTTGTAAAGCGCAATGCAGTTGCGCATGCTTTGCAGCTATGTCTTCTTCTTCTTCTTCTTCCTAGCTTCTCAAGGTCCACTGCTGGACATAAGCCTCCTCCATTTTCTTCCATGTGTCTCCGGTTTGGGCCTTCAGCATCCAATTTCGCCCCGCTATTTCTTTTAGCTCATCTCGCCATCTTGTTTGAGGTCGTCCAACACTTCTTCTGGTTTCTCGAGGCCGCCACTGTAGTATTGCCTTCGTCCATTTATTACTATCTCGGGCAATATGACCGGCCCAGCGCCATTTTAGTTTTGCAATTTTTTCGATAACATCTTCGACCCTCGTCCTGGCTCTTATATCTTCATTCCAAATCCTATCTCTGAGGTTAATTCCGAGCATGGCTCTCTCCATTGCTCGTTGACAAATTCTCAACCTGTTTGCGCTGTGTTTTGTTAGCGTTGCTGTTTCCATTCCGTATGTAGCCACGGGAAGGATACATGTGTTGTATACCCTTCGTTTGAGATTGTTTGGTATTTCAGGGTTTCTGAAAATATAACTGAGTTTTGCGAAAGCTGCCCATGTGAGACTGATTCTTCTATTGAGCTCAGCGGTTTGGTTATTTTTACCCCTTTTGATATTATGTCCTAGGTCCTAGGAAATTGTACTCTTGGACATTTTCGAGGGTCTGGTTTCTCAGAGTGACATTTATATTTTCAGAACTCATAATTTTTGTCTTTTCTACATTCATTGTCAAGCCTATAGTTTGAGAGGCTTCGTCTAATTGTTGTATCATGTCTCTTGGTTCTTGTACGCTGTTACTGATCAAAACTATATCTTCCGCGAATCGCAGATTGTCCCGTCGATGTTGATACCTTTATCCTGCCAGGGTAGCGTCTTGAATACGTCCTCGAGGGCGAGGGTAAACAATTTGGGGGAGATCGTATCCCCTTGTCTCACTCCTCTCTCTACTGGGATTTCATGGGTCTCAAGATCTTCATTAATTTTTTACTTTAAGCGAGGCGTTTTCGTAGATGTGCTTGATAAGCGTGATATATCTTGAGTCAATCCGTGCCCTTGCCATTCCTTCTAGTACTGCCCATCTTTCCACAGAGTCGAACGCCTTATGATAATCGATAAAAGCGATGTGGAGTGGGATGTTGTATTCCGCACATTTTTCGATTGGTGTTTTAACTACTTGAATGGGTCAGTCGTACTAAAAACTCTTCTGAAACCTGCTTGCTCGATTAGTTGATAGAAGTCGAACTTAGTGGTGAGTCGGTTGGTTAGTATCTTTGTAAGGAGTTTATAGGAGATCGATAATAAGCTGATAGGCCGGTAGTTTTCCAGATTTGTGGTGTCACCTTTCTTATATATCAAAATTACTTCCGCATTTTGCCATGATTTGGGTATGTGTCCGTCGACAACACACTATCATCAGCTTAAGCATTGCCTTTTCAAGGGTTCTTCCTCCAACTTTGAGCATTTCGCTAGTAATACGATCTTCTCCTGGAGCTTTACATGTCTTCATGTTTTATCGCTGTTCTTAACTCTGCTGTGTCTATCTCTGGTAGATCTTCAGATCCAATGTTCGTAATTGTACACCTAGCATGCTAAGTCTCTCGTAATTCATCCGTCATTTGTGCCTGTTGGTTATATAATTTACGGTAGAAGCTTTGAACGGTATTTACAATTTCTTTTCTGTCTCTTACAATTACTCTTCGTCATTTTTTAATTTCTTGATCATCAGCTTCCCTCTACTTCTTTTGGATCTTAATACTTTCATATTCGTGTTCCTTTCTATTATTTCTTCAATCATACGAGTATTATATCTTCTCAAGTCTTTTCGGATTTCTTTTTTCACTTTCTTGTCTAGCTGCTCATAATCGGGCGAATCTCTATCTGTCTCCCTTCGCTCTGTTATAAGGCGGGATGTTGCAGCGCTAAACTTCTGATCTTTCTTGGGCATCTGAAAGCAGACTTGTGTCACGGCAGTATTGATGCTACTTGCTATTTTGTCCGATAACTCGTTTAGTTCTAATTCATCTAGCTTTTCTATGGGTTCTAGCTTGCGTTCGATTATCCTGTTGTACTCTTGTTCTTTCTTTTTCGGGTCTAATATTGATGGTGTAATTTTCTTTTCTATTTGTTTTTTTCTTTCTAGGTAAGTGTTTATGCTTATTCTTGCTCTAACAAGTCTATGGTCACTACCTGTACTGAAGCGGTTCACAACTGTGCCATCTTCGCACATACTCCTTACGGAAGTAGAGATATAGTCAATCTCGTTTTTCACTTTACCATCGGGGCTTTTCCAGGTCCACTTCCTTCGTGGCGGTTTTTAAAAAAGGTGTTCATGCAGTAAAGGTTCTCCCTGCATAAAAACTTCAAGCATTAACTGTCCCCTTGGATTTCGGCTTCCCAGTCCAAATGTACCGATGTTTACTGGGTCTGATATCGCTCTAGGTCCAATTTTAGCGTTAAAGTCGCCCATTACGACTTTAAACTTGGTCTTTTCTGACGAGGTGCTTTATCTTAATTATTGTGAATCATGATGGCTATTCCCCCAAAGTGAGAGTTATCATCTTTATTTCGTTGGCATAACAAGTGTCCAGATTTTAGAAGTGTGGTAGATTCTCCTCTTAGCCTTGTCTCACATAGTCCGATTATGTGCCATTTTAGGTTTTGGAGCTCATTTTCTAGACTTACTAGGTGTTCTTCTAGTCTCATTGTGCGGATATTGCATGTCGCGATCAGGATGGTCTTTTTGAGTGTGCAGCTATGTAGCCATTTTCAAAGGTTTCTAAATGGGGTTTCGAATCTCGGAGCTGAACACCGCACACATTTCCTGTGGCCATGAGACGGATTTTCCATGGTGAAACCGTCTCTATATTGCCGGATGATAACGCACCATGCATAGTGGCGCCCTAAATAATAATAAATGCATCTTTCCACCTACCGACTCATTTTACTTTCGCAGACGGATGCCTCTTTTTCAGTGTTAAGACCCGACCAGACTTTAAGATGTTTACAATTCAAAGATTTATAGAGCATTGCAAGCGAAATAGTACTGAGACAGTTTTATAAAATTACACGAAAATGGCAAATCGTCAATTTGATTAACTATAAAGCCAATTTTACTAATTCTCAAATGAGCTGTAAGCTGAAATTCTGAATGGAAAAAACGTTCAAATTTTACAAACAAACCGCAATCTAGCAATAATTTAAAAAATTTTAGACGCTACTCGTTCAAGAAGCGATAATGTCAAATCTCTGCACACGGACTTTAAACTGATTTTACGTTTTTCCAACACTCACAATATTGCACGACGCGTAAAAAAAAAGAATCAGTTCCACTAGCTTGGTGCAATATCAAGATACCGCGAAAGGCACACCGCCGAGGCGCCTGAATAACGTGTCATACAAGCTTCTACGGCGGACAAAACTTAAAGTTTCGAGATTACAAGCAATCACCAGTCCATTTCCACCTGCCCCAAATCCGAGAGCAGCTAAATTCGCCAGCAAGGAAATCCGGAGGGTAAAAATAAAGAAAAAGTTTTTACTTCTGTTCAAAACTAAAATAATGTCAGGGTCCACTAACAAAGCACCTGCTTCCAAAAGTTTATAACTTCGACAGCATCGAACAACCACAATGTGTTCGAAAGCAGACAATCTCCAAACTCCCCTTAAATAAGTTTAAAGTTGTTAAACTTGTTTAATATGTCTACACAATCTAAGGGTGTTCAATGTTCATTGTTCAATGCAGTGTTTATCTTCCTGCTGAAACATAAAAGTTCATTCGCGAAAAACTATGATATGCCTTTCGTTCTATATTATTTACTTATAGTTTCGTTACCTTTGAAGCATATAATTCTTGACCAGAAGCTGAGGTGAACGCAGCTTAATAACAAATTCATCATCCATAATATTTTGTCAAAAGCCAATGATACTTATAACTGAATGGCATCTACCCAGTTTTTCTTTGTTTGCATCTCTATCAGGCACCTCACTTACCAGGTATACCGGGTGACAATGAGACTAGGGCCATGCTTATATCTTCTTTATTTATGAATCGATTTAGATAAAATTTTATATGAAAATACTAGAGACCTTGCAGCTTGCATCATCAGAGTGAAAGTCGCACTAAGAACCGAAGGTCGGTGTGGAGCTATTTATAGTCCTCCGTGCCACGCGCGCGGAGTGGCGTAACGCTGGTTGGTCATCCGAGTACAACGTAATCCGTGGGGCGTGGCCGTATGACGCACAGTGGTTGTAATGCTTTAGATTGTGTATCACAGGAGTCCACGTTTTACTAAGCTTTAAGCCATCTTCCCTGTTGATATTATTTGGATGTTTTTCTATTTCTATGGTTTCACGTATCACTCGCGGGAAGTAGTGAGGTATTCTGGCAAGTACTCTGGCGTGCTCAAATTTTAAAGTGTGCCCATTTGTAAACGTATGCTCAGATATGGCTGATTTTGTGATGCGTTTGTGTTTGCAATCGCCTTTATGTTCTTGAAGTCTTAGATCAACTGAACCACCAGTCTGTCCAATGTAACTCTAGTCGCAGGAACAAGGAATGCGATATACGCCAGCGGTTTTTAAACTTGGAATCTTGTCTTTTACCGATATGAAGCCGTGGGCTTGTTCGAGAGCCTTGGTTTCAAAAATTGACTTGCTGGTTGAGATATGTAGATGATACCTTTCTCATCTGGTCATATGGACGCCAGACATTGAACGTGTTTCTAAAACACCTGCTTGTCAACAGCGGAAGGCCGCCTGCGGCATCTGCGGCGCTTCCCATCCTATCAGCACCTGCAAAGCCACCACCACCCCCAAATGCAGAAACTGCAACGGCGATCACGACGCATTCTCTCAGAGATGCCCGGAGCGGTCTGTAGAACCTGCAACTCCCACCACCGCCGCTCCGCTTAAAACCGTGAACGCTCCTCCACCAGAAGTCCTCGCCCACTCCGAAGATCCTTCCCTCCACGTCATAATCCGCTTCCTTATGAACTCCATATCCAACCTATTTCCTAAACTGCGTGACCGCATCGGTTGAGTCGCTTATTTACCAGTTTTTTTGTTTGCAGTTTGCGGCTTCTTACTCCGGGAACTTCCTGCACGTTTCGCTGGTGTAGGGGATGACACCAGCAAGACTCCGCCGGGACCGGACGCCAGGCACAGAGGATGACGACCGCCGGACATGGACAACTTCTGCCCGCCCGCGAGGATCGCGAAGACTTCATAAAATAGCTAGTTTTCTCTTTGACATTTCACCCCATTAAAGTTTTTTTTAAATTTTAAATTCAACTATATTTTAATTTTCTTTTTTGATTTTTTTGTCCCAAACAATTGTAAACCAAGCTGAAGAGGGGATGCTACCCCTATAGCGGCTTTTCAGCTAGGATAGATTAGGTTAGAATTATTAAGAGTTGTGACTTGTATTTATGCTTGCTGAATAAAAACTTTGAAAATTAAATTAAAATTATTATTTCGATTCAATGTACATCAGTTTGTAATAGCTGAACGTCTTTTTATTTCATAATGTACCGTAAAAAGAAAAACATTTTAAACAGGACGATAGCATACAGCTCCATGTAATGTACATAGGTACCTAATTAATATTATTTCATTTACTTTTCAATAATTTTATTTTCCAAAACCTGACGTGCCAGAATAAATTTGTTTTTATTACTATTATTAGAACCATAAAAGAAACGAGAATTGTACATTGTTTTTAAAGAAAAATTAAAAAAATAAACATTTGTTGTCTATTGTAATTAGCCCCACACTATTGCCAAGTTTCGTTTATAATGACAAATGTTTTCTGTACCCGTAAATTATTTACTGTGCAATTATATTACGTTTTCTAACTAGCCTAGCTTATTTTATGTTAACAATTGACTCGTGTATCAGGTAGAACCATGCATAAATTATAATTCTTTGATCTTATTTTATTTAAATTTGACATTTAAATATGGTATGTCGGTAATACTCTACTCTAGTTTATATATTCTAAATTAGATGCATTCCCTTTAACCTCACTTCGACGAAACACTTCACTGTATTTTAGCAATAATTCACAGGTACATCATAGCTTCCTATGAATACTAACTTTCATTGCTTTTCGAACAAGGTTGATCACTTTTCTGTAGGTTTCTTCTCGTTCACAGACGTAAAAACGGGATACCAGCTCCTTCAGTGTGGTATCCTCAGGGTCATACCTTTCAAAGTGCCTCGTAGATGCACCCGTGCTTAGAAACTGCCTTTGGGTGACCACCGTGTGTCAGGCGCTTTTCTTGTGTATCACAAATATTATATTTTCTGAATTTATTTACTTTTTTAGTTATGTTCAATTGCGGCCCTTGTGCCTACCTCACTCAAGCATTTTTGCCTTCTGGGAAAACATTTTTTTTATTTAAAAAATCTCCAATGCAACTATCTTAATTATATCATCTACAAACATGGTAAATCACATTCCTACTTGATCAATATTGTACATACAATGCACTTTATTTTGTAGACTTAAATGTTTGAATTATTTAATTCGCATTAAATAACAAGCAATATGTACTGAGCTGGTTATAATAAATGTCTAATTAATATATTTTGTAGGTCATAATTTAGTATCACTACAATACCTTTCTTTGCAATATTTAGGATAATAGCATTTTTCCACTGAACTGGAACTAAACACTACAATATTTTCAAACTAGGGATGCACCGATACCGATACTCGGTATCGGCATATCGGCCATATCGGCCTTCCTTTTTGCCGATATATCGACAAAAGTGAATTTCCTTTCAATATTTAATATTTTAATATTTATTATAAGAAATGAACAATAAAATGTAAATAACTACTATCTAATATTGAAAATTCATTTTTTGTAAATTATTATGTAAAAACATTAGGCTCTCCATTCGGATTGTTGCACCATGCAGCGAAATATCTTCCAGATTCTGGAATGCACTGCATCAGCAACAAAGAAAAAGGTAAAGGTTCAGGGTCATTTAAATTCCCCCAGTTGGGGGCCCCTTGCGTCCCTCTTCAGCCAATAACGGGAATATTTCAGAATGGGTGGAGAATGCAAGAGAGGCCAGGAAAGGTGGAGAAGTACTGCCCCGACCTTCGCTTCAGAGAAGGTACTCTGTTGACTCAGGAAAACCACCTAAAAACCTCAATCAAAGAAGGCGGCCAAGGGAATCGACCCCACGACCTCTCGAATACTAAGCAGACGTGGTAACCACAGAGCTCGGTCCATCAGCAAAAACATTCGATCAGGCGATGCCATTTCAAGGTCTTGCATCATCAGAAATTGTAACAATACTAATAGGCCAAGAAAAAAAATGACTGTGTTAAATTGCGTTATTAAAACGAAATGACAAGAAGACACCTCCATAAGCAAACCTAAGCTAGAGTTCGTATTTAGGGGATTACCCCGCCCGAATCAAGCAAGCAGCGGCGCACACCTGCTTGCATATAGTCAAAAAGTAGTGGAGCCGATATATCGGCGTATCGGCCTCGATTATATCGGTATCGGCCGATATATCGGTATCGGTCAAAAAACCCGTATCAGTGCATCCCTATTTCAAACTCCTGTCCAAATTGTTAATAGCAACAATAGACGAATTAGATTATTAACTAGTTGTTAAAACGGTATATAATTATCTTTAAAGTATCCATTACGGATATACACGTGCTATTTATTCTACAGTCAGAAATTTAATCCTCAACGCAACTTCAATAAAATTGCCGACAATGCAACGCCCTCTCTAGAAACTGTCATTAAGTACATAGAAGTGCAACAATTAATCGCATTTTCGAAACTGGATAAAATGCTTCTTAAAGCTTGCCATTTTTCTTTTGTGTCCTTCCTACACCTGATCCATTTAACCAAAGTAGTGAAGCCATTTTTCCACCTACGGAATTCTATGAAAACTGCCATCGAAAAAACCCTCCCACGTCCATTTCCGTTCGCACGTGAACCACACCACTTACCGAACACCCACGGCCCTTAAACATCCCATCAGCCACATATAACAGCGATTGGTCTTTAATTAGCCTGATCAATCACACAACGCCTCCAACTACAAAAACACATCATCTGCGAGCGACATCGGTCATATAAAATGTCAAGTGCCTACCAAAAAGCATTAATCGACCATTTAGAAAACCCTCCATAGTTTTTAAGTTTTAATAAAAGTGTTTATTTTCCCCAAATACGCTAGTCAGGAAATGATAACTTCGAGGTCATGCAAACAGCGGCATCTATTTGTAAACTTTTAATTAACCAGCTGTTATTTACTTAGAGAAAACTTACTTTAACTGTAATCATTGTTAGGGTGTGCATGTTTCTCCGTAGTTCTTGTGATTTAAATGTTTCAGGAAAAATAAACCTTCTAATCTTTTTGACCAGCGCTACTCAGAAGCGAAAAGTTTCATTAAAAAATAGGGAACATTTTTGGTAACACGATCTAATTGCATATTTTTCGAAATTATGCTTTTACAATAATTATTGAAACAAAAAATTTTATACATTCGTTAGTTAGCTTTTACAGCTAACAGATTGTCTTATTGCTAATCAAGTTACCTAAACATATTTTCGAATTTGTATAGATTAAGTTTGTTAATATTTTCACCTGATAGTCAATACAAATCTCTCAATATACGCTTTATAATAACATAGAAATACGCTTAACGTAACACTCTGCATTTGCTACGCAAACAATTTATTTCTACTCTACTATGACTAATGCTGTCATAAGTATTATGTACGGTACTTAAAACAGAATAAAAACAGGCAATTTTCGATCCGTCTTATTTATATTAGTGATGATTCGTAAGTAAACAGAACTCCCTTCAATGTTTTTTAATTTTTGCCAATATTATAATAAACGATAAAGTGGACTCGTTCAATCTCTAACATACTGCAACGACGGCAATTTCATGACTTAAACTGAAGTAGCCCCGGATTTTACATAATCCAGCCTCTAGATGTTCCAGTGGCTGTCAGCTGTCTAAAAGGTTAAAGCAGGTACCCCACCGCCCCAGTATGCTATTTATCTAGAAATTCTAAAAGTTAGACAAAACTAACATAAAAGTGAAAAAAGGCACACTACGGCATCGTAGTCGAAAATAGTGTTCGTCAGTGAATATTAAATTCAACTAAATATACGTGTATTTGTAAGATTAAATTTCTTTCCTACACGTTCTTTGGCTCGATTTATAGCATTGTTTATTTTTTTAAAGTCGAAAATATCTGGCCAATTTAAGTTTTTTACCAACATTTTAAAATAAAATCTAGATTTAGCAACGAGGCGTTATATAAAAAAAGGCTAAAAACATATTACGATTTTTGCAATATTTTATTTACATACATATACAAAGAAACGATAAAGTGAGTACCAGAAGGCGAGAATTACATTGTAGAAAAAAATCGTATTGCTCATTTCAACATGAACGTGCTTCTAAAAGCGCTGCTCGTATAAAAGCCGCTATTTATACGTATATTTTATCAACTCGGGAAATCTACTAACTAGCTCAAAGCTCAAATATATGAAGCTATTAAATTAATATACATTATTGTTCCCTTCTAAATTTTCGAATTAAAAATATGAAATGTGCCTTTTACATGAAAATCAGTCTTTAACTACAATGCTGTTGGGAAAAGTTCGTAGATTACCATAAAGTCTTTAATGTAATGATAAGCGGCTCCCTTATTTAATCCTACCCTGTCGAAAGCAACGGTATAGGCGTATAATACAGTGCTTATTTCCACATTAACGGCATTAAATTTCATAAAAAGCGAGTTCATTCAAAAGGAACCGCTCCTAAAGGTAGATTCAGACTGGCGGTAGCGGCGCGGTGGCGGCGCGGTAGCGGAGCGGTCCTGAAACCGCTCAGCAATCGCTCTGCACGTTTTTAAATGATATGATTCAGACTAACAAGCTGCGCGGAAGCGGAGAGGTAGCGACAAGCCGGCGAGGATAGGGCGGTAGGCTGACGGAGCGATTTCGATCGATCGGGGAGCGATTTTTATGAAGAAACCGCGCGGTTAGATAAAAACACAACCATAATTTAGAGTGAAATATGCAGTTCAGTACCGTCCGTAGTTGCAGGTAAATGTGATTGTGCTACAACATGGAAGAGCAACCAAACATTTTGGGTTTGGAAATTAACTATGCAGTTAAATTGTTCAATCAACATAATTTTTACTCGCGTTTCGTTTGAATTTAAAAACTAATTTCTTCAGACGTTTACATTAAGTTTTTAAACAGTTAATTATTTGATTAACTAAAAATAGGAGAATGAGGTTAGATTTTACAGATAAACAATGTATATTTTTATCTTTATGATTGTATAATTGATTTAATTGGGGCTGAATGAGTACTTCCTTTTTTTTATTTCTAAATAAATCATTGACGAAACAGTTTATTTTCAAATTATGCTATTAGTAATTAATATTTAACAGTGTGGAAAATAATTTGTTCTGCGAATTGTCAAATATGAAATCCCGTTGGTTCAAATAATTCTCAGCAACGCCATTTCATCAAACATTTATTACTAATAGCATAATTTTAAAATAAACTGTTTTCCCAACGATTTATTTAATTTGAAATGTAAAAACGTGAGTGCTAAATTCTCACCAATTAAATCAACTTATAAAATGATAAGAATAATAATATGCATTTTTTATATGTACAATCTAATCTCATTTTCCTAATTAGTTCATCAAATTAGTAACTGTTGATCAACTTCATTTAAACGTCTCAAGAAGTTAGCTTTTCAATGCTAACGAAACCCGCATAAAAATAAATTTGATTGAACCAATAGTTAATTTCCAAACCACAAATTAAAATATGTAATATTATGTCTGTTTACGTTATTCTTTATTCACCAATAAAAATGATTATTTTGAGTTCAATATTGATTGGGTTCACATAAGATGTAAATGACAAAACCATTTCGAGTTAGATGTTAATATTCTAGGAATCGTTCCTGCTTGTTCTCAAACCAAGATTTTGAGAAAGTCAATCAAATTAATTCATATACAGGGTGTTTTTAGAATCAATTTAAAAAAAAATTCCAAGCGTAAACTACCTTTATTAGATGAGGTAACAAAAAAAGTATTAAGAAAAGTTGTTTAGAATTAAGAGTAATGGCAGACTCAATTTTCAGACAAATCGGCCATTCTTCATCCGAACTCTCTGAACTACTTGTGAACATTAAAAAAAACTTATTATCGACTTGTAACCTGCACGCCTCTGAACACCACTTGCAAATAAACTCACCGTCGAACTACCGCGCTCAGTATGAATACCTACTAGTCTTAAAACCGCCCAGAATCCGCGCCGCTACCAAACCGCTACCGCACCGCTGCAGCGCCGCTACCGCCAGTCTGAATAGACCTTAATAATGCTACAAAAACGAAAGCGGATTACAGATTTTCTGAATGAAAATATGTGAAAGCGCGATTATTTGAATCATAGTTTGTACAATTATGATAATATGGTATACTGAATTTACATAAGGAATATCAACTGCTACAAGAACGAAAATGATGACGAGTTACTTAGGAGTCGCATAAAATATGACACAGCAGGCATAAACTACAACGGCCTATTAGCAAAATGACTGTAAAAGAGCAATAAATGTATTCGTGTACAAACATAAATTAATTTAACGAACTTAACTTTAATTTGAATACGCTCGCTGGTTATGAAGACACTGCAGCAAGAGGATCATTAAATTAAGATCTTGTGAACAGTAAATACCTTTCGCACGCAACACCGAGTAATGATATAATTAATATTTTGCACGTTAACATCTGCAAGTAATAACAGTTTTTTCCATTTACAAATGAAAAACTGGCTAGCGATCATGAGATCAATGAAACGATTATGAAAATAATAAATTACAATCATGTTAAAAATCTACTTTTTCAATATATTTCTTTGTAACTATAAATGTAAGCGTCCATACATCTTTAGCAATTAGAAAGACGAATCGCCGCAAATACTAATATTAATAAAAATACGTGTTGATGTTATGAAACGGCATGAAATGGATCGCGAGGGTCTGATCTGGAAATTGAACAGGAAGACTTTCTTTTCAGTCTGGCACTTCTAATTTCGGTAGAACGGAAAAAGAGGTAAAAGAGAAACGCCTTTCTCAGCGACGGCTATCCAATTGAATGAAAAATTGCAAAGTGTCAGATACACAGTGACACAAGAGTCGAGAATGATTTTATTTGGTACATTCTGTTTAACCATAGTGATTATAGATCAGGCGTTAACATTACATGAAACTTTATAGTATTTCTTTCAAATAGAAATACAAATTTGCGCTAAGAGATAATATATGAAAAATTCTAGATACTAATTTAGCTAATAGTATAATTACTGTAATTACTCATATATTCATACTTACCCATACTATGATATAAACACAACTAAAAAAAATTTTTTATTTCGTGCTTCGTAACAGGTTTCTTTTTACGAGGATGGGTTATTAGGCCCATGCCCCAACCCTCCTCCTTTATCTGGCTTGGGATCAACACGATGCCTTAATACAACCGTCACATCCTGGCAGCGCAGAACTGTATGAACTAAATGGGAACTGCAATATCAACAAAAATTAAAGTGAGCGGACTGCTATGGGCTGGACAACTTGACATGTAATAAGAACAAATGAAGAAACGACCATTAAAAGAATATACACAGCCAAACCAGATGGATAGAAGAAGTAGGGCCGACTCAGATAGAATGACGTCGTCGACCGAAACGCACGAACAATAACCAGTGGAAAGAAAAATCTAGAAGATAATGATTTGTTTGAGTACCCTAGTCAAGAGCCATAGTCTACAACGTGTACAACAATTAGAAAATATATTATTGCATTACAGACGATCTGTACATAATGACAAACTAACACAAAACGTTTTTTCTGCCATCGACTAATGTATAGTTATCTGTATAAGAGAACTTCATGAACATTTCCAAAGATATGTAGAAAATTGTGTAAATAAAAGAAAATACAGAAAGGTTGATCATAAATTCTTTATAAGAGTGACTTGATAAAAATGTCCCTTACATTGCAGTAAATTTTTCGTCCCTCGGTTTCGCTATAGATTCGACAATTTCGAAAATAGGCATGCGTTTCGGGTCACATAATTAGTTTAGCAACGTAAGAGCCATGCGCTTTTGCCTCCAAAACCCTAAGTGGGCAATTTGGAGGCGCAAGGATAGTTTATTTCGTATATTAACCGGTGGTGCCACGTGTTAATCTTAGAAAAGTATTAATAATATGATAGCTTTCACGTTTTTTAAATAACAAACGTGTTACACAATCGCGGCAGGAAAGGCAATACACAATTTGGTTACATAGATAAAAATCGGGGTGCATATTTGGCTCTATTGGTCTATGTTTATGAGAAGAGCATCCCCCTATTAAATATAATACTAATTTTATTCAAACTTTTAAGCGCTACAAACTTCGAACCTCAAAACTAAAACTACAAAGCCATGCACATTTAGTTTTTTCTATTTTTTATACTGTTTCAATTAAATATTGAAGAAAAATTAACAAAACAATTGTTCGTATCTGAGAAATAGCAAAGTTTGCTATCAAAATACTTTTGCGTAATCATCTTAAGACGATCCCAAAAATAAACACTTGTATTTGGCCGCTATTGTTTAAAAAGAACTCATTCATAAATAATAAACTTTGGGCTTGAAATGTTCTTAAGCGATAATATAGCACTGGTATAGTAACGTAATAAAGCAAGTATCACAGGTTGCCAATGGACGGAATTTTGAATTCGAAGAATCTTTGGCTAAAAGGTTGACTTTTCAAAAAGTTTAGTCGGAATCAGTTATGTCATGTCCATTAGCAGTAGGCAATAAAGTTAAATGCTGCTAAGCATACGGCATTTCGCAGAGGCAAGTTTCGCTTCGTAAACTGTGGTGACAAGTGACAAATTACATTAACGAGATTTGAGATGTCACGTTTGTGGATTAACTCTATTATTTAAGTTAGTTTATTTAAGCGCAAGTTTGCTCGAGGTTCATTTTGCCTGCGTCTTCGCTATTTGCATAGCGAGGAAAAAATTTGCACATGCACTAGCTCACCAAGTACACAAATTAGCTCATATCGCCACTTTTTATCTGCTTAATGTCAGATGTCAAGAGCGCAATTATCTATCATTTCCCCGAGACATGTGTAGTCCTTTCGTTTGTTGGTTTTTACTTGAAAATAAGCATAATTAAACTCTGACGTCTAAGCATTATCTGCAGCAATTAAACCAGGAAAAAATTTACAGCAATTATCGATGTATACGCACAATCAAAATCACACGATGGCGCTATTTGTAGCCTCTAGTCGAAGTAACTACAACTGACAATTAAGTAGCAATATGTATATGACATATGCATTTCACGAAATATTTAACTCAAGTACAAATTGAAACAAAATTTAATTGAACGAGACAAATTATAGTTCTAGCTAATAAATAAATTCCATTTCAGAAAATGCAGGTATGTTGTTAATATACACTAGCAACGTTTTCGCTATTTCCATCCATAATACACAAAAGAATTTGATCCAACTGATTCTTTTATTTATTTCTTACAGAAAAAAGCAATATAGGTGCTGCATTGTAAATCATAGCAAATATTATTGTTATTATTAAGACAGCAAAAAGGCGACGTTGACGTCAAGTTGTATTTCGCAGGCAGGAAATATTAATAAACAAATACAGTCGATACATGCTCATCTACTCACCGATTACTATTAGCAAAAAACTATAAAATTAGCTTTGGCGTTTTAAACAAAACAATTTAACAATATTTCACCATGTTATACTGGATTTTATATTATAATGCTTTTGAAAAATCAGCATAGAATATAGATTCTATTCTGATGAGTTTATTAATTGCTGCAGCTGTGCTACCAACTCAGAAACAATTATTTGGTTTGATTTTTCAACATTTATGCATTGCAATATAATCACACATTTGCAAAAAATGCATCCTTAAAATAAAGTCAAAACCTCAGTCGGGGAACCACAAACTAAAATACTTGTTTTTACTTTACAAAAAATCCTTCTTGCGGGTTTGTTCTTATCTCACAGTCCTGAATGACAGTGGCATATTCAGGAACATATTTACTTGCGAGGTGGGTGTTGCGTGCACTAAAATAATGCTGAAAGCTCTTATAGAAGAACCAATTATATTTCAAAAAGTTCAGTATATTATTGAGATTTTGATATTTTAAATTCTTTAGTAAATGAGATATAAAACTCGGACATCTTTGTGTTAGAAAAAAACTATTTTCGATATCAGAAATAGTATCACCGATATATCGCACATACTGAATTATCAAATAATCAGCCCATGTTTCGTTGATATAGTGAAATAAAATTAAAAAACTATCGTATGTAAAACAAAAAAAAAGGTAATTATCAATGTTAGTAAGATTATTTGAAACATCCCAATGTAGTATATTAACAAATTAAAACTTATTGACGCGTTCTGTGCGGCAACATGCAAATTAAAACACATTAAGTGGCATGTTCCAACTTTATTAATCAAAACTGGTTCAAACATAGACGGAGAGTTTTCCATTCATAAATCTGTTATTATAAACTCAAACAAACCCAATTCTGGCGCAATTAAAATTAAAACAGTACTAGTAACACTGAAGCTCAACAGGGCAAATACACGCAAGTATTGTCAACACCAAGCAAACCCCTCTATAACAGTCAAAATGCCACTCATAAACTTATTAGTTGCGGTGATTATTCGTTTATCAGTTACCTCATTATCAGTTTCTTATTACGTTAGCCTCCTGAGTGAATGCAGCGTTTTAAAATTTTAAATGTTATTAAAAGATAATATGCCTGAGATGACACTCATTCTCATTACTAGTACTCTCCAACTTTTAAAATAATTGCATAGAAGTATTTTATGGATAAATATTACCAGAAAGCATTGTTGAACAACAATTGACAGAACCACCCAACGGGTGTTGGTATCCCAACGGATGTGACACCATGTATGCCCTACTGATGGTAACCAAAATGAATCAGCTACTCTAGTTCTAGAGTTGATGACAAAATCTATAGGATAAGAAACTCGTTACTATAAAAAAAATGGTATGCATCGAGCACTATTTCATCTTAAAGTATTTCCTACTTTTTTATGCCGCATTTAAAGATTTCAATCCGGAAATTTCACCCGTCGACGCACTTGCAGAACCAAGAAAACGTATGTGGTTTCACATTATGTTTTATTAGTATTCCGGCTCCAGCGTTCTGACCGCGCATCGACATGCTACGACTTGACAACACGCTGAAGCAAGCAGCCAATTTAAAGTTTCCGTGCTATACGAGTGACGGAGCGTCGTGAAAATGTAGAGAGGTGGCTATAAGCGAAGCCACGAACAAATGTACGGAAAAAGGGTAGACGACCGTCGAATTTGAAGACTAAGGGTTCCGGTGTACGCTAGACTTAGAAATAAACAAACGTCAAATATTTTATATATATTTTCGGGAATGCGAACTAACAGCCTTGGGTCGTCGAAGTTTCTTTAAGCCGCCACTTGAAAGCTATAGTGCGAGGAAATTTTTGATGTGGTCGATGACGTATTGGCAGTTAGCCATTCATTCGGATTAAAGTCCAGATATAAATTACACCGCCAAATTTTCTTTTAATTATCCTAACGCGCGGACGTTTTTCGCTTAGGCAAATTTAACAGCGTCTTTTTTAAGTTTGCTAAACCCGGGAGCCCGACTTCGACTTAGTTGTTCCGAGTTAATTCGAAAATTGCTTACGGGAGGGATGCTTCACCGTTCTTGTCTGTATTTATTCGTCTTCAAGGCACCCCGAGCTGATATGTGGGTCTGCTACTTCAGTCAAGGCTGATTTGGGAGAAATTAATCCCTCTTGAAATCCCCTTAAGATCAACTTTCTCGACCTAAGATACCTGTACCAAATTTTAAAATGCTTCACCGAGATGTGAGTTTTCTCCAATGACTTAAATAAATTCAGAGGCGCTCGCTCAAGCAGTTATTAACTTGATTTAATGGCATTGTTCGTTCGTCTTTGAATTTTGTTGCGCTTCTTGTCCTGTCATATGAATCAGTTTGAATTCGTAATACCAGTATAATGTTGCATGTGTAACCTACGTATTATATTGTTAGTATACAGTAAGATTTCTCCTGTGTTCGGAGATAACTCGAACTTTGTACAGTCGAGATTAGCTCCCTCTACTTACAGACAAGAGCCTCTATTATTTTGTGATATGTTATTTACTTGTCCTATTTAGGTTACTGGACTTCGTTGACGATTAATGAACACGGCTTCAATTTGATCAATTGATTTATGTATTGCATGCTGTGACCATTTGTATTTACATTTTATATTTCCTGTTATGCAGCTCCAATCATTTACAAGTGTAGTAAACCTCATTTGTTAAGCTACAGTTTTGTTTCTTTGAATGAAAGTGCAATTCGCTTAAGCAATAAGGGAGCCTATTCTCCAAGCGCGCTAGATTCAAAAGTTGTGTTTAGCTAATGACCGAGCAGTTCTTAAGAAAGTGTAAAGGAAGGTTGAGCTCAAACAGCTTTATCAATTAGATTAGTTGAAAAGAAATTAAGCTTTCACGTAAGTATTCTTTGCACCAGAGCCCGCTGCTTCAACCGTGAACGAATTCATACAGCTACGGATTGAATTTCACGGTGGCGGCTTGGCATTCATCGTAATTTTCGCTGTCCTAAGACAGGACCGAACTTCACGAGTAACATGCACCTTCCCGTCCCGGCGAGCTAGCTGAAAACAATCGGAGGCCTAATACCGTTGCCTCCCAACGCAACAAAACCTGTGGTAAGTGCGATCCGGCACCGTAATATGTAGTCATTGTAGAGAAAACACAAACTCTTCTGGTTAACATAGAATTTCAGCTTAATGTGCCTTGCACCTTGTGAACTCGAGCAGTGATTCAAGCGATGGCCATGTTCTTTGGTGGCTTGTATTGTTTGAGTACCTTGAGAATGAGGATACTTAGGCAGATTTGGCGTCGTTGCTGTTTGTGCACCCATATTGAGTAACATTTCGCAAGACCTTGCAGCTTGCCGATTGGTCGTTCAAGTGCAGCGTAATCCGTAAGGCGTAGCCGTATGACGCACAGTGGCTGTACTGCTTTAGATCGTGTACCACAGGAGTCCACGTTTTACTAAACTTAGAACAATCCTCCCTGTTTATATTATTTGGATGATTTTATATTTCTATGGCTTCACGTATCACTCGTGGGAAACAGTGAGGTATTCTGCAAGTAGTCTGACATGCTCAAATTCAAAGGTGTCCGTTTGTAAATGTATGCTCAGCTACGGCTGATTTTGTAATCTGTTTGCAATCGCCTTTATGTTCTTGATGTTTTAGATCAATGGAGCGACCAGTATGTCCAATGTAACTCGAGCCGCAAGAACAAGGAATGTGATATACACCAGCGATTTTCAAACTTGGAATTTTGTCGTTTACTGATCTAAAGCCGTTACCCAAAGTTTAAGTGGTCGTCAACACAGTTTTGATGTTGCATTGTTTCGGGACACGTCCTACCTTATCAGTCGAGCCTTTAACGTAAGGTAGAAATGCTAAGCCTTCCAGACCTTTTGTGTCATAGTCTTGTCTAGCGCATTTCGTATGGCTGTAGTTGTGTATCCGTTCTTTTGTAGAAAGTCAAATAGATGTTCTTTTTCTTTCTCTAGATTTGCTGCATCTAGGATACGATCTGCTCGGGTCGCCAAAATCTGGAAAACTGTTGCTTTTTGCATTGGACGATGGTGTGAGTTAGCATTTAGATATCTGTCCGTGTGTGTTTTCTTTCTATAGACTGCATGTCCTAAACTACCATCTGATTTTTTAAGTTTTACCAGAACGTCTGCAAACGGAATACTGCCATTTTCCCCTACTTCCATTGTGAATTGCATGTTGGGATTTACAGAATTCAGGTATTTTAGAAACAGATTCAATACCTGGCGTATGCGTCTGTGTGACCAGATGACAAAGGTATCGTCTACATATCTAAACCAGCCTGTCGGTTTTAACTGCGTTTGTGCAAGAGCCTTGATTTTAAATGCTTCCATATAAATATTAGCGATAACATGTGATAGCGGTGAACCCATAGCCGCTCCTTCGACTTGTTCGTATACTTTATTATTCCAACTGAAGTAAGTGTTTTTCAAGAAAATTTCGACAAGTTCAACTTGGTCTGTAGGCAAGATATCTTTGAGCATTACTAGCACCTCATCAACCGGCATTTTCGTGAAGAGTGATACTACGTCGAAACTGAGTAAAAGATCATCTTTGTTTAACTTTATGTTCTTAGTTTCTGGACAAAATCTGCTGAATCCTTAACAAAAGAGTCTATTAGTCACCGGGGGTCCGTTAGGTTAAAATACCTTTGTGCCTGGACTCTTTGGGGCATTATTCATGTAATATTGTGCTGTTTATTTCCGCTCTCTCCGTCCTATCGTCAGTTAGCTGAAGTACTTGGGCAGAACCTATCGCCGGAGTGATGACAGTAGGTGACGCTAAATACTATCGCGGCCGTGAGTTCCATATTGGAAGTCTTCAAGCCGTTCACCACGGATTCAGCAGCGAACTCCCATAGTGTCAGTTTCTTAAAAAAGTGCGATTGCGAAATGTCCGATTTGCATAGCATTTCATTCTTTTCTCGAGGATTCTAGCAGTGTTACGCTGGTTGAGGGTCCCCTAGTTCTCGAGAACCTTCATTCCGCATCTACCGCAGTCGAGAGTGTGCCGACGTCAGCAACGCCCGTCGGACACACAGAAGGAGCACCCTAAAAGGTAATGTGCTGCAGTAATTTAAGTGCTAACTGTTTATAGTGTTGTAGTCAGTTAATTGACGAATGGCGCTCTTTAGGGACACTATTTGACGCCGCAATTTAGTCATAAACTTTAGTTTTCGTCAAGTACCAAATAGCCTATGCCTAAAGATTTGATGAGAATTAGCAATTGGGTTTAGCAGCATGTAAAAACCCTATGACGGCAGATAGATATATTATACATACTTATATTCATATTCAATATAATGAGATTAAATTAGCCCTTGCTTTTCTTTCATGGCGTTTGCATGCAATCAACTTGATTCATAATATTCGTCTGTGTGTAAAGGAGTTTACCAGTTGCAACGAAATAATCAAGGTGAGTCCGCGGAAGTAGAAAGCTGTTCATGGCACGCGAACACTGTCAGCAAATCAAGGGGATTGTCCTCATTTCCGAGTTCAAGGGACAATTCTTTTTAGTAGAGATTAAATTCGGTGGCGCTCAGTTTATAACATTTCATCCAAATCGCCCTAATTAACGAGTGTCGAAGTGAACCACGACGAGTTAAGCTGGCACAATCTTGTTACATAAGACACCGTAACGTCCTTGGGGCGAATGACATTCGTAGTTTGCCGATTTGTCGTCTTACAATTATCACAGTAAAGTTGAGACCCGCTTTTGTGTCATAAATTCCCGTTTTATAGTTAACAAATATACCACCACCAGTGTGCGACCTGTTTTGTGTCGTAAATACCGATTAATTATGTAAGAAATTGACGACCAACGTCATTGCGCTGATTGAGATATAAGATATTTATTCCATACTCAGCACATACAGCAGCAGCCTCCAATTTTTCATAAAATGGACAAATCCGGCAGATGGCTGCCACATACTCCAATTCTTGGTTGACTTCATTCAATTGTTATGTACTTACAAGATAAGTGTCAGTAATGGAACTTCCTCTAATGCATATGATATGTGACGATCCTCACCTGAAAAAGAAAAACCTTATTAGATAACATAAGCATCAAAATTATTTTGAAAGCAGCATATAAATGTCATATTGAAAAATTGCAACATGCAATAGGAGTTCCATAAACGCAAAAACTAAACATTATACATTGGCTAAAATACTGCGCAGAATTCTTGGTAGGCATTAGAATTTTGTAGAGATTTTCACAATGCATTCTAGTCAAGTATTGGTTTTATACATATAATTTTTCAAATTCGTGTTTTTCTCGATTTTTTTTAGATGTAACATATTGAAAATTTTATATCACTGAACACAACATAAAAACTACTGCCAAAATCAATAATAAAAAATACAGGTTGTCATTTAAAAAAAAGTCGATGACGTCATATCATGAAAAACAAATTACATACGAAACTGAAAATATTCCTATGGTCAAAATCGCTACACCCCTTCGAGATTTTTTCATAAAAATCAATATCAACGAAGTTAATGAATTTATCCGTTACTGTATTTCCACACTGTATATAGCCAACCAAGAGCAAAGGTAAAAATTTCTGAACCAAACGTTCCTAATAACGAAATATTTTTAAACTAAAAAGTTCGTAGTCGATCTTCCCAGATAGATCAATTAATCTGAACTATTAATAGGTAGGTATTACATTATAATTTTACATAATGTGCTGCTAATCAGATGATTGCTTTCCTCAAGGTACTCCGTAAAGCCCTATATTTGTTTAAGAGTCTCTAGTTTACACCCCTCCCTTAAACTTTTCCATTTAATAATTGATTTAATTCTTTTTTAATCTAGCCGTATTACACTTATGCAAGAAATATTTTCACGGACATTCAGGTTAGTGATTAAAAAGGTTTGGAGGGACTATTTCCAGAAGTTAAAGCGTCAGAAACAATAAACGAATCCTTACCTGACACTCTCGAAGTTCGATAAGCAATTCGGATACAAAAGAATATCTCTGCAAAATCAAATGGAATTCCTATTGAGATGTTAAAATACGAAGATAAAGGCGTCGTTAAGGTGTTACACAAGCTCATAGTGGATATGTGGCAGACAAAACATTGTATGTGCTATATACAAGAAAGGTGACAAATTTTCCTAGAGAAACTATAGGAGGATATCACTGCTGTGTACCGCATATGAAATCTTCATATCTTGAGAAAGAGACTAGACACAGGTTGCAAATCACCAATGTACTTTTTGAGCTGGTAAATTCATCTCTAATTAACTATTGACGATCAACTTGAGAAGAGACGCGAATACCATACTGAAATGCATCAGATTTTTGGATTTCCGTCAAACCTACGATAACATTACAAATTAAGAAAATTGTACTCTATTATGTGTGATTTTCACCTGCTTCCAAAATTAATAATTATTAATCTCGCTTGTTTAGCTTGTAGCTCAATTATATATTGGAGACATCTTAATACAGATAATCATGTTAATAGTTTTTAATTGTTTAAATTATTTCATCTAATAAATTAATTTTAAAAAAGTCAATCATATTTTTTTCTCCTAAAATACCATTTTTGGAAATTCTCTATTTGAAATTGCGAACTCGAAATAAGTCACTCGCGTCTAGCAACAAACTGTTGTTTGCCGATTTATGGAAATAGTTACTTACTTAATCTCATCCTCTTGTACCTTTACAGGTGTACTTGTAAAATATACAGATCAATTATAGAGTAATAATAATGCTAGTTAACAAGCTGTCCAAATGTGTATGTAGTATAATAAAGGAGATTATATACCTATCAGAGCTGGAAGTTAATCACTATTATGTATGTGTTTATTAGAAAATAATTAAAGTTGTGAATATATTCCTATACGAATATCATTCACACTTAATCTACCATAATAAGGAAGGATTATTATACGAGGCTCAAAATTCCGCATTTTCAATATAATCACCTAACTCAATAAATTTTAGCCAAATCATTAGAATAAAAATCTACTGTTAATTGGCATACTTCCAAAACAATAATGTTACTTTGAAACCTTTCGAGCAAGACATTTTCCAAACTTTTAGAACACGGAACAATCACTAGGACAGAATATGAAGAAGTAGGAAATTTCCAACAGTTTTTTAGGATTTTATTTTCACAGTTGTTTCACCGCTTCGTTTACTCAATAGTATTATTCTTGAGGCTCAACACGAGCTGATCCTATATGTGTTTAGCTGATTGGGCAATTGTTTATTAGTTTTCTAAAATACGTAGTTCATGCACTTATCAAGACACGTTAAATTCTCTGCTTTTGTATAATCACAATGTTCACGTCAAACGCTTCTGTTCGCGAACCGTTTTTCTGTTGTTTCTAGTGGGCCCCAAAATGTAATACCAGACAGAAACATCATGGTACACAAAACACATAAGTTGTTTGATTTTTTCAGTGATTTTCCTAGAAATTACAAAAAAATTAATAACAGCACTAAATCCATTAATGCACGCTCCAAAAATGCTCGCACTTCGAAAGCAAAATAAGAAAAGGTCTGGTAGTTACTGCATGCGTGCATCCCTAGATGTGGTAACGAGCACTGTTCTGTAGCTCAACTCCTTTATATCGAAGAAAATAAGTTAATAAGCGACCCTTGCATATGCTTTATATCTCGAAATATGGTGGTATAGAATATAATATAATAGGTATAAATCAACAATAAATGCTCTCATTGTCAAAACTAAAAACAAATATTACCGTCAACAAATTGAACTCAATAAAAACAATTCACAAAAATTATGGAATATTGCTAAAGAAGCATTAAATAATGAACCACAAAAACAGTCAATTAATTGTTTAACTATTGATGACAAAACTATAGAATGCAAAAAGGATATAACAAATGAATTTAATAAATACTTTGTTAACGTTAGTAAGGTATTGTCCAAAAAAATTCAGTTGGACAAAGAAAAAACATCTCTCATGATTAGTCAAATTTCGAATTTAGAGCACAGCATATTTCTTACCCCAACTAATTCTCAGGAGATTATTTCAATTATAAAACAGCTTAAAAATAACAAATCTTCCGGTATAGACAATATTAAATCTGAAACTTTAAAATCAATTTCAAATATTATTGCATCACCTCTTGCTACAATTTTTAATAACTGTTTTTTGCAAGGATCGTTTCCTAATTGTCTCAAAGTTGCTGTTATAACTCCGATACATAAAGGTGGACCGCTAAACTGTATTTCAAATTATAGACCTGTATCTATTATATCCAATGTAGCAAAAATTTTTGAAAAATTAATACATATTAGGCTCACGTCTTTTCTCAAAGAGCATAAAGTACTTTCAAAATACAAGTTCGGCTTCACACAAACTAAGAGCACAAATGACGCGATTGCATTACTATGTGAGCGCATATACAACGCATTAGACAATTCAGAACCTTGTGTTGCGGTATTTCTCGATCTTGCTAAGGCATTTGACACAGTTGATCATTCAATCCTTCTAAACAAATTATATAAATGTGGAATTCGTGGAACTGCATTAAGTATTTTCAAAAATTATTTAAGTAATAGAACACAACTAGTTAATATTAATCAGACTCGAAGCTCTTCGGAAATAATTACATGTGGAGTACCCCAAGGTACCATACTTGGACCTATACTATTCTTAATATATATTAATGACCTTCTACTATCTACTGATTTGAATGGTCAACTGATTGCTTATGCGGA
This sequence comes from Agriotes lineatus, assembly GCA_940337035.1. Lineage (NCBI taxonomy): Eukaryota > Metazoa > Arthropoda > Insecta > Coleoptera > Elateridae > Agriotes > Agriotes lineatus. Next base: position 13,572,066 of record OW679202.1, read on the forward strand.
TGATGCTGTCCTGATTCTGCAAGCAGAAAGTTGGCACGCGGTGAGAACTGCAGCAACACAAGATTTGTCTATTATAAAAGGTTGGTTAGATGCAAATATATTAAGTTTGAATTATTCAAAAAGTGTGTTTATTACTTTTAGTATATATGCAAATAGTCAAGCTGATTTTACTAACATTACAGTTCATGATACAAATTGCCCTGTAACTACTCGTAATTGTAAATGCAACATAAACATAAGAAAGGTAATTTCCACCAAGTATCTTGGAATCACCGTGGACCAACACATGCGATGGGACATTCAAATAAACAATATATGCAATAGATTAAGAAAAGCTATATATGTCATTAAGAAATTAAAAGAGATATTATTAGTTAAACAACTTTACTGTTATTACTATGCTTTGGTACAGTCCATTTTGTCCTACGGCATACTAGGTTGGGGTGGAGCAGCCCGTCTTTACACGGAGAGGGTGGAAATAATACAAAAGTATATATTAAAAATTATTTTAGGAAAGCCTAGTATATATCCGACTTACCTTGTTTTTAGTGATTCGAATGTCATGACATTGCAACAATTATTCTATAGTGCCATACTAAAATATATTTGGAAAAACTCACAAAGCATAAATACGCATAATCATAATTACATTACTAGGCACAGAACAGTAGAAAGGGTACAGCTTTCCCCCACCACTTTTAATTGATTCGCGGATTCGCGGTTTAATTCGCGGTTTAATTCGCGGATTTCGCGGTTTTATTCGCGGATTGACCTAATTAATTTCGCGGTTTGATCTAATTAATTTCGCGGTTTGATCTAATTAATTTCGCGGTTTGATCTAATTAATCACATATGAAGTTTGATATGTAATTTACATATGTGCTACTGAATAAATTACGCAATAGCTTCCGATTAAATTACGCGCGGCGGCCATCTTGGATTTCTGGCGGGAATATTTGAAATTTGAATTTTTACCGATTTTTTCTAAGTTTAATTTTTTGAATTTGAATTTCCCGGGGGTGTCGGCCATCTTGGTGCGCGCGCACTTCTCACGGCGGTTGTTTTTAAATTTGAATTTTTGCGGAAATATTTGAAATTCAAACTGATAGAGCCATCGCGCTCTTCGAAGCTGCTGTCTCTCTCTTGCATTCACTCGTGGAAATATTTAAATTTAAAAAAGCTATTTGCGGCGGGCCCAAGTGGGAATCGAACCCGAGTTTTCTGGTTAACAGTATTAGGACCTTACCGCTACGCTATTGAGGCGTCTTGGAAATATAGGAAATGAACAAGACGTCATTTCGCAGCTGTGCCGTCACACCGTGCGAATTTAAACAAACTATATTTCAAAAAATTAAATTATGAGAATAGGGAATGTTTACCATATTGTGTTTACAGGCAGATGCAATTTAAAAAAAAAAAAAAAAAATATATATATTTGTATAATTTTATAATTTGTAATATAGTCATTGGCCCGAGCTTCTGGTTAATTTCCATTCACCTGCGCATAATTTGAAAAGCTAGAATATGTTTAATTTTACGGTTCTATGTGTAATTACAAATGACATTATAGCCCCGATGCGAACTTTCTATTTTATCATCCTCGAATGGTCTAGTATTTATTAAATTATTTATAAGACAGGCGAAAATTTTAAAGCTATGCGGAAAAGAGGCAAATTCTATCGTAAAATATACGGGTTAATAGCGAAATCAATCTCGAATGGTCTAGTATTTATTAAATTATTTATAAGACAGGCGAAAATTTTAAAGCTATGCGGAAAAGAGGCAAATTCTAGCGTAAAATATACGGGTTAATAGCGAAATCATAATTACGCGTCGGCTATTTTTAAATGTTAGCGCTAATATATGAGTGACTTAACAAATATTTGTCCGTTAGACATTGCAGTACAGGTCTCGGCATGTCGTTAAGTGTAATTAGAAAACACGTCATATCCTCGGGGTCGCTTTCTATTTCGGGTGTGCATCATTGCACGCCGGTTCAGCTATCGTGACTGCTCGTACGCAGTCGTGTTATTTTAGTCTCTTCTATAAAACCGTTGCACGCCATTGTATTCGTTCTATTCTCCTTCAAGTTAGTGCAGCGAGTGTTTTTCATCTGCCGTCATGAACGCCACGGGTTTTTCTGTTTGCGAAATTCTTGATTATTTCAAGAACGGGCTATATACAAATGAGGAATTTGTTTTACTAGCCTTTAAAATAATTCAGCATAAACTAACTAACGAGGGCGTGGTTCTGGAACCGTCGTATTTTCATACTTATTTCGAATTGTGTCAAACCGTCGGGAAAATTCGTGCAAAGCAGTCGTTTGCCTCCCTGTCGGTAAGTAAAAATATATTTCCTATTTTTAGAAAATTATTAAATGTGCGAAAGTTTCCTACATTTTGTAACAACAATTCTGAAAACCTATTAGTTTAAAACTCATTTGTCGTTAGTCGATTTAAAATAGCACATAGCCCCGTTAATTAAAAAAGCTAATATAAATCACAAATTACAGGATGGAGCATCGACGTCGACGGGGCCTTCTGTTAAACGTGGCTTGGACGAAGATACGCGTCAATCGCCCCTGGTCATTTCATCGATAAATGTAAGTATACCCGACATTTTTATATTTAAACTAGCCATTAGAAAATTTTGATTCATGAAACTAAAATAAAACCCGTTTGGGGCCATACAAGTAATTTTACGGTGAAGTGATTGTAACATATTTCTTTTTAATTTACAGCAAATGAATAATCCAGGGCCATCGAGTTCGTCCGCCATGTTGGAGACCGTCAATGCAGGGCAGCAACGACCTACCCCAAGGACTTCTGCAATTGGCGCAATGTTAGCACATGTAAGTTTTGCCGAACTATTTTTTTAAATGTGCGAAAGTTTCCTACATTTTGCAACAACAATTCTGAAAACCTATTAGTTTAAAACTGAATTGTCGTTATTCGTTTCAAATCATCACATAGGTGTCGTTACTTAAATAATACTCATATAAATCACAAATTACAGGATGGGCCATCTACGTCTACTGGTTCTAATAAACGTTGTTTGGACGAAGATACGCGTCAATCGTTGCTGGTCAAGTCATCGATAAATGTAAGTATACCCGACATTTTTATATTTAAACTAGCCATTAGAAAATTTTGCTTCATGAAAACTAAAATAAAACCCGTTTGGGCCACACGAGTAATTTTACGGTGAAGTGTTTCTAACATATTTCTTTTTTAATTTACAGCAAATGAATAACCCAAAGCCATCGACCTCTGCGGACATGTTGGTTCATGCAAAACCCTCGTCTGTGAAGGGGCTTCGGTATATTACGTTGATGGGCGAAGGTCGCAAGATGATAAAGAAGTTCAACACTGAAGCTCTCACCTTGACCTTCAAATTCAATGAGATAGAGGCTGCGACGAGTAACCCTGTCATATGGCTTAATGTAAGTATAAAATATTGTATATTGAAAACAAGCACTCTAAATTACGCTGCAAGTTATTTATTGATTTTAAATGGATTTATAGTTTATTTTTTAGTCACATGTTCTAAATTCATGGTTGTATAGCTCGGTTTTACAGATTTGAAATTTATAGTTTAATTATTTCAAACATTTGCAACGTTATATACTCAGTTAATATTTTGAAATATGGTGAGCTAGACGTTTTAACTTATTGAAACCCTTATTTACAGAATGCATTCGATGAGATCATCACGCATATCACCAGGGGAGCATCGGCTTCTGATAAGATAGGTCTAGTTTTAAGGAACGATAATTTTGCAGACAAGCCGATAGGCATTTCTTTCCGCCGTGTTGACCAGCTCAACGCCGGTGTTGTAATGTCGACCTTGGAGAAAATTCTTCAATCCAACGCTAAGTTTTTTGCCCACGATAAAATGACCTTGCATGTAAACCGAATCACTTTGCCTGTTGGATATGGAAAATCATATATCAGAATGACTGGCGTTAGTTTTGAGGAATTTTCTCGAAGGAAACATGGTATATTAACTGTTGTAAATAATGATAATTACTGTCTTGCCCGAGCTCTTATTCTGGCCAAAGCTTGGGTAGATAATGATCCAGATCTGCATCTCTATAAAGCAGGTTACCCAATTCTAACACAGAAATCGTATGAGCTTTGTGAAAATGTCGGTGTTAATCTAATCAATGGGGCTACACGCGAACACTTGGAACAATTCCAGTTGTATCTAGTTGATTACACCATTGTCGTTTATAATTCACGTATTGGCGCCAGTAAATATTACGAGGGGCCTAGGGAATCCACTAGAAAAATATTAAATTTGTTATTGGAGGATCAACATTACAATGTAATAACCAGTTTAACTTCAGCTTTTACAACCGGCTATTTCTGCGAATTTTGTTTAACCCGCACCAATAATAAGCAGAGACACAAAAATTGCTCTTATATTTGTCCTTGTTGCCATTCAAAACCGCCCTGTAACCTATTTTTGGACCCAATAGCTTGCAATAATTGCCATAGGGATTTTCGTGGTCAGGAATGTTTTGACGAACATACAAAATCATTATGCAAAACTTTAAAAAGGTGTGGAGTATGTCTCACGACATACTGGCAAAACAACAAGAAAGGTCATACGTGCGGTGTAAAATATTGCCATACCTGCGCGAAAGATATGCCAACCCGCCATTTATGTTATATGTCAAAGAAAAAGAGTCCTAAATTGTCTAAAAAGTTTATTTTCGTTTTTTATGATTTTGAGGCAAGACAGGAGACAGCTTTGGAAGGTTTAGATAATGTTTTTGTTCACGAACCAAATTTATGTGTCGCGCAAAATGTATGCAATTCTTGTATTAATCTTGGCGATATCGAGCAGTCTTGCAGAATTTGCGGCCCCCGTCAGCATGTGTTTAAAAATAATCCCGTTCAAAGTTTGCTAGAATATATTTCTAAATTAGCCAATATCGCTAACGTTTTTGCACTGGCTCATAATATGAAGGGGTATGATGGCTCTTTTATTATGCAGCATATTGTAAAGCATCAGAAAAAGTGGGCCCCGAAAATTATTGCCACCGGTACAAAATTAATGTGCATCACCTGCCCCAATGTTAAATTTATAGACTCTTTAAATTTTTTGCCTGTAGCATTAGCTAAGCTACCCAAAACATTTAATTTTGAAGCTACAAAAGGATACTTTCCCCATTTATTTAACAAGTTAGAGAATCAAAATTATATTGGAGTATTGCCCCCAACTCATTACTATATGGCCGATGAAATGTCTCCTATGGATCGAACAACTTTCCTTGCGTGGTATAATTCGGAAATTGCACAGAATGTAGTATTTGACATGCAAGAAGCAATAGTCAAATACTGTATTCAAGATGTCGATATATTGCGCAAGGCTTGTATACAGTTTTGGACACGTTATAACAAAGAAAATGGAGTAGACCCTTTTAGAGAGTGCAGTACAATAGCCGGCTGTTGCAGTTTAGTTTACAGGCGAAATTTTTTGAAAGAAAACACTATAGCAATTATTCCACCAGGCGGATACAGGTTAGGGGATAGGCAGTCGACGATTGCAATTAAATGGCTTTTATGGGTAGGACACGAGCAAGGTATCGCCATTCAACATGCCGGTAATAATAGAGAAGTTCGATTGCCTGAAGGTCTTTTGGTAGATGGTTTTTGTGCAGAAACGAACACTGTTTATAATTTTCACGGTTGCTATTTCCACGGTTGTGAGCAATGCTACCCTGACCAAACCGTCGATTTAGCAAACGTGAAAAATGATACAATGTTTGTTCGTCGCGAGGCAACAGAAGCATCTGCCTCGAGAATTAGAAGGGCTGGTTATACGCTTGTAGAAATGTGGGAATGCGAATTTAATTTATTTTTGAAATATAATCATAATGCAGCTAATTTTGTAAACAATCACGACATTATTAGAAATACCCCGTTAAATCCGCGAGATAGTTTTTTTGGGGGGCGTACTAATGCTGTAAAACTTCATTATAAATGCCAGGAAAACGAACAGATAAAATATTTCGATGTTTGTAGTCTTTATCCTTTCGTTAATAAATATGGCAAGTATCCTGTAGGCCATCCTAAAGTATACGTTGGTGATGCGGAGTGTAGACAGTTTCCTCTCGATTCAATCGAAGGATTAATTAAATGCACTGTATTGCCGCCTCAAAATCTTTATCATCCAGTTTTACCCCTCCGAATGCATGGCAAATTAATGTTTGTGTTATGCAGGTTATGTGCCGAAACCAGCTTCCCTGGTGACTGCATCCATGCAGAAGACTCGCGCAAGTTTACCGGAACATATGTGTCCGATGAACTAAAAAAAGCTGTTCAACTGGGATACCGTGTGCTCGAGTTTCATGAAATATGGGCGTACGATATTGTACAATATAACAGGGATAGTAAAACAGGTGGTCTGTTTTCGGGATATGTCGATAATTTTTTAAAATCAAAACAGGAATGTAGTGGGTGGCCTGCTTGGTGCAACAACGAAAACGCCAAGGATCAATATTTAGCCGAATATTTAGAACGAGAAGGCGTAACCTTAGAAAAGGATAAAATTTGTTTGAATTCTGGCATGCGTTACAGTTCAAAATTAAATTTAAATGCATTCTGGGGCAAATTTGGGCAAAGGGAGAATTTGATGCAGACAAGCATTCTTTCAGATTCCTATGACTTTTTTAAAATGCTAACTGATCCTTCAATACAGGTTCATTCAATCATGATAGTCGATGAGGAGGTGATAGTCGTAATCTGGGATAGACCTGAGGAGGGAATAGTTTCGCTTAAAACGGTCAATGTTGTATTGGCTGCATACACCACAGCCAATGCAAGACTTGAATTATATAAATATTTGGAACAATTAGGGGAGCGCGTTTTGTATTTTGATACCGATTCCATATTGCTGACCCAAAAGCCTGGTGAATGGGTACCTCCTGTGGGCGATTTTTTGGGGGATATGACGGACGAGATGAGGGAATATGGGCCAGGTAGCTTTATTACGGAATTTGTTAGCGGCGGGCCTAAAAACTATGCATTTAAGGTTTTCTCGACCAATAAAAACGCTTACGAATTTGTATGTAAAGTAAAAGGCATAACTTTAAACTACAAAAATGCAGAAAAAGTAAATTTTGATACCCTTAAGAGCATGGTTCTTGACAATGCCGCCGCGACGTATGTAGAGACCGACCGGAAAATTGCCCGTACAGGGATGTATCAAGTCATATCTAAGCCCGAAAAGAAAATTTATAGGGTTCAGTACACTAAACGTAGGCGTGTTGAAGATAGTTATGACACATTACCTTATGGGTTTAAAGCAGACTAGTGTTTATATTGCGTACAGTTTCGTTCTTTTTATAATCAACTGTTTTTTATAACAATATTTTATATTTTGTATTGTCTTTTTTTTAACTTTTATGAGTGTCTATATTGCGTATAGTTTCGTTATTTTTATAATCAACTGTTTTTATAACAATATTTTATATTTTGTATTGTCTTTTTTAACTTTTATGATGTTTTTATGCAACAACTTATTGCACTTGTGGCCACATATTTTTGTAAAACAAAAGTATTTAAACTAATTTTTGATTTATGCATTATGTTTACATGTAATTGCTTATTTGTTCGTACGTATTTTCGACGTGTGGTTAGTGTTCACATTTCATAAGACCCGCTTTGTGGCAATTGGTTTCATAATATTTAATTTCAATCATTTTAGAAAACTAACCACGACTGTCGCAAAACGTACATTAAATATTGCACTTATTGTCACATGGTTCAATTTGCGCTAACTTTAACTGCATGTTAGATTTTAATTGCATGTTAGTTTTATTTGCATGTTAGTTTTATTTTGCATGCTAGGTTTAAGAGGCTGTTAATTTTTGTAAATAAACAACCGAATATTGTAAATACATTTATTAAATATTTTGTGTGTAATAAAAATATGTTTAATTACAAACTATTTGTGTTTTTATTTTCTAAATAACATTAAACAAGTTTATTAATGTGAAGTATTGGATATATAATGCTTTTACATATGTGTCATTAGAAACTAAATTAGCAGAGAAATTACCTATGAAATCTAGCATAGATGCACCATTCATTTTAAAATATAGATACATTAAACAGTATATGCCGCAAACGTTAGAGCTAAAATCTTGCAAAATTTTTGGATTATGAGACCAACTGATTGAGTTTTGTTGTAAAAATTTTAAATGATAACCGCTTGGAGGGCGGCCGTATGAATCAAAGTATTCCCCATATCCATATTGGTCTATATACACTGCATTCCAATGTTGTCCAGGTCGGTTTGCTGGATCTGTGTTGACGATGATTGCCACAGGTCTTGCAATTCTTGTAGGGAGTTGATCAGAAGCAAAAACATAGCGTTTCACATTCAACAGACTCGGGATTGTTTGCAATATTTTCTGAACTTCCAGTGTATTCATTGCGCCACCAGTCGGATAAAATTAGTATGTTTTCCAATGCACATACAGGCGAACGGATGTTGTGATTGAGGCAACGTACGGCAGCAGTAGTTTTTC